>PVJX010026446.1:0-25846 GCA_004027295.1 Dolichotis patagonum | reverse complement strand
AAGTGGATCAAAGATCTAAATATTAAAACAGAAACACTAAAACTGCTGGAAGACAAAGTAGGTAAAAATCTCAAAGCTATAGGGGTAGGAAGAGAATTCATGAACAAGAACCAAAGTACACGGGAAGTACTTCCCAGAATCAGTAACTGGGACCACATCTTATTAAAGAGTTTCTGCATGTCAAAAGAGGTTTCCGGCACAGTGAAAAGAAAACCCACAAATTGGGAAAAAATCTTCATGGACAGTTCCTCAGACAAAGGACTTCTGTCTAGAACTTATAAAGAATTTTAAAAAATCAGACCCTCGAAATTCAAAGACCCAATCCAAAAATGGGCATCTGAAATGAATACACAGTTCTCAGATGAAGAAATATGAATGGCAAATAAATACATGAAAAAATGTTCATCATCATTATTCATGAGAGAAATGCAAATTAAAACCACACTGAGATTCCATCTCACCCCAGAAAGAATGGCCAGGATAGAAACCACTACCAACAACAAGTGTTGGAGAGGCTGTGGGGAAAAAGGAACTCTTCTACACTGTTGGTGGGAGTGTAGACTGGTGCAACTACTGTGGAGGTCAGTCTGGAGATTCCTCAAAAAGCTGGGTTTGGAAGTCCCATTTGACCCAGCTATTCCACTTCTGGGCATATTCCCAGAAGAACTGAAATCATCATACCACAGTGATATATGTGCACCCATGTTTATAGCAGCACAATTTGTAATAGCCAGATCTTGGAAACAACCTAAGTGCCCATCAACTGAGGAATGGATAAAAAAGTTGTGGCTTTTTTATACAATGGAGTACTACTCAGCTATAAAGAATGATCACATTGAGATATTTATAAATAAATGGACACGACTTGAGACCATTCTCTTAAGCAAAATAAACCAAACTCACAAGGGTAAATACCGTATAGTCTCCCTAGTATGAGAGTTGATAAGAGTATATAAGATTTTATGGTAAGCATGCGTCCCCATCTATAGCTTTGAAGCCTTTCAATGTTTTCAATCATCAGTTGGAATGGTTTTATTCTGTTTTGTTTGACTATATCATGCGTGGTGATATGAACAGCTGTTTTGAAGAAAACAAAACATTATGACAGCTATTTCTGATTTAATACTGTCCTTCTTAGAAGTCCTACCATGCTTCTTTTGTTCTACTACCATTGGTTCTATCTATCACAGTGTGTCTTATTAAGATTTGAATATGTGTGATAGTTTAAACAAAATTTTTCTATCGAAAATGAGATATTATAGTACCCATTGATCATTTTCTGTTATTTGGTTCAGAAAGCCCTGTAATTCTTTCACTCTATGTATGGCTTTATACTATTTTGTTATGCTTGATATTATTGTATTTGAAACTATGCTCAACTATAACAGAGTAAGAGATATTGTGATAGCTACTGTTGATGTCCGGTTGTCTTAATGTAAAGTACTGTGTTGCCTATGTTGTCCTGTTCAGATCTGCTCTGTACTATCCTCTTTTGTTTTATTCTCTTTAAAATAAAATTTAGAAAAAAACAATATTTGCCTTCAAAGAGATGGTAGAAGAAAATTCCCCCTATTTGCTATATTGCATCTGTTCAACCTCCAAAGAGATGCTCAGACCTCTGGCTCCTATTTGCTAATGGGGGGGGTGCAGATGGGATGTTTGATTCTCAGCCTGTGCACCAGTAGGCTCACGGCTGCTTACCAGGGAGGTGAGTGGGTTGCTTGCTTTCCCAGCGCCCTAAGTTCCAACATGGTGCAGATCTCGGGAGATGCTGGCTGGTTCTTTCCCTGAGGTGGCCACCGCTTGCTCAAGCCACGGCTGCTTATCAGGGAGGCGAGTGGTTGCTTGCTTTCCCAGCGCCCTAAGTTCGAGCATGGCGTGGATCTCGGAGATGCTGGCTGGTTCTCTCGCTGGGGTGGCCGCCATTTGCCCTAGCTATGGCTGCTTACCAGGGAGGCAAGCGCATTGCTTTGTTTCCCAATGCCCTAAATTTCAGCATGGCACGGATCTCAGGAGATGCTGGCTGGTTCTTTCCCTGGGGCGGCCGCCACTTGCCCAGGCCACAGTTGCTTATGAGAGAGACAAGCAGGTTTTTACAATTTTTAAAAATACTACAAGCAGATAATCAAAATTCAAAAACCATATACCTGACTCAAGTAATTTCTACTTCAGATGCCCTTATCTGATGTTGGCTTTGGTGAAGAAGAGTGACACTCCAGATGAGAAAGAGGTGATTTGCATGCCATACTTGCTCTGTCAATTGACAATGGTAAGTGGCAAGATAACAAAGGAAGAGCATTCTGATGAGAACAATCTAATTAAAAGTGAATCTGAGATGTAAGGTTTGAGTTCTATGGCCAACTGCAAACCCCCAAAGACACACAGGTCACAGTGGTGTGCTGGAGGAACACACCCCCCACCCAGCATCTTCTGGTCCAGGACCAGGTGTTGTACTGCCTTCCCCATGTCCATCAGTGATGACCACCCCACTGCTGCAAGTCACCTTGGCAGCCATGGGCTCCTTTGGGGCAGTCTCAGCTGCTTTCCACAGATACTAATCTGCACTTAACACACACACACACACACACACACACACGACAAGATTTCTGTCACTGCAGATGGAGGTTTGTGGTTCAGAAAGCTAAATAGAGGCGAGGGAATAGTGGGCAGGAATTTGAATCGGGCCATAGCAATGGGTCCTCCTGCATGCACACCCATCCACATGGCATCCCTCCTGCACTGAGTCCTGCACTGCCTGGTTGACATCTCTTCAGAGGTGAATACTGGTAACTTTATAGAAATGCTAGATCTGCACATTAAGCATTACACAACCATGATCAATCACCACTTTTGCTGAATTCATAAGCAGGGGTTAGGATATTCTGATTGGGTTGGGAGAGGCCTACACTGCTTCCAGGTAACTAATATGGACCCAAGTGGGTAGAGAAACCTCCCTTCAGGATGAAAGGACTGACTTTTCTGAACTAGAAAATGCAAAGAAGCTGTGACCACTGCCAAGGTTGAGGCCAAGGCTGTGGTGGTTGGGCCAGTAGAGAGAGGTTCTGTGCTCCTATGGGCTTGACATGAAGAGGGAGGAGGTCACCAGTCACCCTGCTGAGCAGGAAGGACCCTCTCTTCTAGTTCTTGCCACCTGTCTCTGCCAGGAGCCAGCTTCTGAACAGAAGCAGTGATAGTGGCCCACAAGCCTGGGACCTGGACAGCTGTGGTCACAATGACAGGAGCTGTTTCATCCTCAGGCTTTGATGAGCACCTGTGCTCCTCAGATCATAGATCTAGGTCTTCCAGTTCTCACCAAAGTCCCATAGGAGCATGGTGTTCCTTGTGGAGACAAGATCATGAGGAGGTGTCTTAGTTACTTTTTATTCGTCATTGAGACAAAATATCTGATGCCCAAAGTTGGGAAAGGAAAGGTTTATTTCTTACAGTTTTTGGAGGTTTCAGTCCATACTCAGTTGGCTCCAAGGCAGGGTAGCATGGTGGGGCCGCAGTTCATGGTGGCTGCAAACAGCAAGGTGGAAACCGGCAAGAGAGGCACCCCCTCTTCCTGCCATTACATCACATCCTGGCTCCACCCTAGGAGGGTGTAGCACTGACACCACCAATCCAAGCACTAGACAATGAACCAATCACAAATGCACAACGCAAATACATGAGGCCTGGGGGCCACCCATATAAAGCATGACAGAAGGTATAGAGGAGGGTTACACAGGTGACAGAGAGCATGAACAAGGTCAGCAGCAGCTCCAGAGGGCTGGGGCAGGGTAGGGCTGGTTCTGAAAAATGAACAAGAGTTTGCCAGTGGAGGAGAAGGATGTGGAAGGAGGAGCTTGGCCATCAGCTTAAGTAGGGGAGAGGAGACACAGCTGCAAGGCTCATATGCAAATGTGACAGGGGTGGTTCCAAAACCCCTACAGGTGCCAAACCATCTAACCCATGCACAGCCTTCCACAGGTTCTGTCTTCTGACAGTGAATGTAATGCAAATGTCAGGCAAATACACTGCATTGTTCAGGGAGTAACAACAAGGAAGTCTGTGCATGTTCAAAACAGATACAGTTTTGAAGAATACATCTTTGCTGCCGGATTGGCTCAGTCCATGGATGCCGAGCAGGCGAGACTGGGCTGACTGGACAGTGAGTGGCAGCCCTGTTTTCCTGTCCATCAGGTGACCAGGCAGTTCATTCAAGTGTCAGAGGAGAGTGCTCAGCTTGCCAGCATCTCTCCTTCCCGCCTGCCTAGAGGCATACTGTGTTCTCCACACAGGGCATGGCTCCAAGCCAGGGAGCTGCCTCAGAGGGCCCAGGATTGAAAGCACCTCCCAGCCTTGTTGGATGCCCACTGAACACTGTGCTGCCAACCCATATGCCCTGCCTAAAGCAACCCAGGGTTCCTGATCCTTTATGCAGGCAGCAGAGTGACATTACCACTGGGGGACATGAAGGCTTTTATATGGGTGGTCAGGGCTCCGGCCTGGGCCCAGGAGAGAGCATAAAGCCAAGCAGGGCCCTCCAGGGCAGGAACGGGCCAGGCCCCACCTGCCTACACCTTTGACTCTCCCAGGCACCATTCAGGTCGACAATTTTGAAGGGAAGGAATTAAAGTGAGTATTTTACAACAGAGATGATAAGAGAGAGCAGAATGGGAGGCTCCCTTCCCTCCGCATTCCACCCACGCTGCAAAGCCAGAGACAGAAAGCATAGCCACGGCCCAGGGCTCGAAAGCAGTGCCAGGCACCATCCCGCAAAGCCTACAGGCCAAGTCAGGCTTGTCTTCCAGCTTCGTGCCCTTCCTGGTACAGGGGGAGAGAAGTGAATGAAGTTTAAGCCAGGAAGTTGTCTGGGCAAGTCTGTCTCAGCTCCAAGAATGCAGCATCCTGACACCATTCAAACCCTGGGTAGCAGCCCAGTGGAAGTGCCATCCAGCAGCACAGGAGAGGACCCCACAACACCTGCGGTTCCAGCAGGACAGACAGCCCTGCCCTGCCTGGGCATTGAGGTCCCCCACTGCACATCTTTAGCCCCAGAAGAAGCTCAGATTCACTGGGACTGACGCAGGATGTTTCCATAGAAGCCCAGAAGGATAAGGACACTTCCGGCATACAGATGTCACTTGTTTAACCACAGAGCTCCTCCAGTCCTGCAACTAGGTTGTTAAATGAATTGGTCGCTAAATGAGGGATTGTGCATAATATATACAATAATCAGAACAAAGAAATGGTCAAAGGAAACTCCAATTTGATGACGGTGCTTTGCTTTGCATTAATTCTCATATGCAGTGCCACAATGCGTAACATAAAATTACAGCAATGTACTGAGCAGTACAACCAGCAAAAATCACAATACTGTATAAACAAAGTGTATTATACTTAAAAAGATATTGGGGCTCTATAAATAAGATGTACAGAACTGTACCAAAAAAAAAAAAAAAAGAGTCCCAGGTCTGAGCAGCAAGTCACAAGTCCAAATGGCACACCTCATTAAATCAGAACAGTCATTAAACAGGAAGGTTTTTTAGGGAACATCTGTATTCACTGCTTGGCTGTGCCCACGGATAACAAGGTTCTGCTTGGGTTTAGTTTCAAAGCTTCCTCCCTTCTTCCTCTCAAAGCCATCCTGTGCCTGTATGGAACTAGGGATCAGGCTGGCCTAGTAGGTTCATCTTGCCACTTCAGATCCTAGGATGATGCCCAACCAAGACCCTGGACCCACTTCAGCTGCTGAGTGAAGGCCCAGGGCTGCTTCAAGGGTGGTGCAAGATGGACCTCCACTGGGATGAGTTATATGCAGCCTGGTATGGGCAGCACAATCCACACAACAGCTGTGCTGCAACTGTCACCCATTATGACAGCATCCCGACGGCCCTCCCAACCTTCTAAAATGAATGACCAGTGCCCACACACTGGTTACTCTTGCAGTCTCAAAGTGTTGCCTCTGCATGCACAACCTCTCCATCCCAGCCTGTGCCAGGTGCTTAAGTCTGCTCAGTCAGAAACTAGATTAGACAAGCATGGGATTTTCTACACAGTGGAATTCAACTGCTCACAAGGAAATGGAAGAGAGAAGCAACCCAATGACCCCCACTCCTCAGTGCCCAGCCTCTTGCATTCCAGGTTCCCAGCTGTAGTCAGCAAAGGCGCTGAGCTGGTCTGCTCTTTGGATGAGCATTGAGACAGAAGTTGAACCCCACTGCGAACAGCCACACACCAAATCTTGATGGTGGGAGACAGGCAGATGCTGGGTACAGGACTATCTTCCCTCTGTCCCTCACCATCACTGTCCAGGGCTGAGTGGTGGCTGCCACCTGCCAAACAGCTCCTTGGGGCAAGTGTCACTATCCATGTGCTGGGGCAGGACTTGGCACCATCCATCCTGAGGCAGAAATGCTTCCTGGGAGCATGCAGTGCCCCAGTGGGGCCGAGATGTCCAGCCCAACACCTCAGACACTGTGCGAGCCCAGAGGCCAGAGACCACAGGAAGCTCTGCGGCAGAAGAGCTTCCTCCAGAAGAGTTTCATCCAGAAGTCACCCTGTGGGGGCTGCAGAGAGAACATTCTTGGAGGGGCAGCCACACCAGGATCCATCTGGATGGCAAAGCATTATCCAGCAGGAAACGGACATGAACTGGTGCCATGGAAAGACACAGACCTTACACACACATGGCCAGTGAGCAGCGCCAGGGTGAAAGGGCTACAGCTTCGAAGACACAGAGCTGTAATGATCGGTGCTGCCAGGGACTTAGAGAAGAGGAACAGGGTGGGCAGCAAGGCTGCTTTGTTGGACCACCTGACAGGGCTACAACTGTCCTCAGATTTGGTGACAGGAACGGGTCCCTGTGTAGTCACCAAGTCTAACACTCACTGCACTTAAGAGTGTGGATACCCGTGAAGCTGAGTGGGTGGGGAAACAGAGGTAGGGGGCCACTGTCTTCTGCTCAGGCTTGGGTGAGCTGAACACTAACCAGTAATCTAGAACCTGGGCATGGCTCAAGGGTAGTGTTTCCATCCCTGGCAAAGAAAAATAAACTGTAAACTGTAAAACTGTAGAATGAATGACAAGTTGTCTTTGGGTCACAGCTATGCTGTCACAGGCTTCTGTGTAGTGACAGCCATGGTGACTGACACCCATGATCCTGCAGTGGGCACAAGGCCAGCATCAGGCAACATCACCACTCCCATCAGGCCAGCCCAGAGAAGGCCCAGAGCTGGCCACCACCCTCAGAAGCCCAATCTCCACCACCCTCCCAGACATCCCTGAACTTTGGGCAGATGTCCTGCCTGGGATCCCCGGGCTATGACCAGGCTGTTCTGTTGCTCTCGTCACCCCACACTCTTAGGTTTCTGCTCCTGACCTTCCACTGTGGGCCACAGCACCTCTGGCTTTGAGATCCTGAGAGGGCAGGCAAGATGGACACAGAGACTGCACTGTTTCCTCCTTTGCTTGGCCCTCTGCAGCCTCGTCATTGAGCAGTTCTCAATTTTCATCTCAGACTTTTAACTGAATGTTCAGCATGGCTGTACATGCTGGCTTTGTAAGTATTTTAATCAATACATAAATGAGCCTAAACTGGGCTGCATCCTCCATCTGATGCTGACAGCAGCGCAGGGTGAACAGGAAGCCTGGCAGGGGCCTCTCTTCCTCTCTTTTCTCCTCTCCTGCTCGCCCTCTCCACCTCTCTCCCAGCCCTGATTATTCAGGACGTTCCAGACAAAACCAGCTCAGAGATTCATCAAGTGCAGGGCAAATAGGTGCCTTGCAAATTTACACTAGGCAAGCATGTGTGAGAGAAACGTGGGAAGGGAAAGGCAGCCTCACCCTAGGGTGCTCTGCACCTTCCTCTCAGGCAGGGGCCCCTGTCCCTGCAC
Source organism: Dolichotis patagonum (assembly GCA_004027295.1). NCBI lineage: Eukaryota > Metazoa > Chordata > Mammalia > Rodentia > Caviidae > Dolichotis > Dolichotis patagonum. Next base: position 17,966 of record PVJX010026446.1, on the reverse strand, counting down.
TGTCTCCTGCTGCTCCCAAAGGGTGGCTTCAGGACAAGCACAGCAGGATGCATCATGCCCCATCGACATGGTCTAGACTGCAGAGCTGTGGGCTTCATGTTTGAGTCAGATGCATCCATCAAACCTCAGGAGGCCACAGACACAGACGGGAGCTCTCCAGAGAGGACAGCTGGGGCACAAGGAAGTTAGGGAGGGTGCCAGCAAGGGGCTGTGGAGGACAGCCTGTGTGGAGAAGGGGGATAAGGGATGCACGGAGAAAGCACATGGGGTGCTACTCATGCCACAAGCCCTGCACTGGGCCTCCCTTGCAAGGACAGAGGCCATGTGCAGCAGTGGGTGGGCAGAGTCCTCTGGGACAGCAGGGCCTTGCCATGAGGAACTGAGGACCCTATGGAGGATAGGCCTGAGGGAATTTCAGTCTACAGCATGCTCGGGCTGCCAGTGAGAAGAGATGCAGACTCTGGGCAGGAGAAAGGCTGCAACTCCATCTCCCCTGGGAAGTGGCAGGGGATGTCTCAGGGCAGGAGGGCCCATGGTGCAGGCAGCGAGGGGCCAGAGGAGGCTGGGATGGCTGCTCAGGAAGTGGCTGGCCATGGGACACCTGGTCCAAGAGAAGAGATGCTGGGTGACATACGTGTGAGGACCTCTGTCACCAGCAAAGGTGGCACTGGGAGCCTTTCAAGGCATGGTTGCAGGACACTGGGCTGCACATCGGTGTCCTGTCTGTGACAGGGGATAGCAGCAGCACCACCCAGAGGACCCCCTCCGCTGACACTGAGCACTCACCCATGGGAACCGTGTGGTATGGAACCTGCTGCCTGCTCAGTGCCTGATGACAGTGCTCAGGGAACAGTGTAAAGACGCCCCTTCCCTCAGTGCCACCTGCTGTCCCTTCCCCCACCCCACCCCCGTCCACTGTCCAGACCTCATCCTCTGACATCTCTTCTGAGGATCTGCAGGTACATGCCTGGCTGGGCCAGGTGGTGACTTGGTCTCAGGGCTAGGCCCTCTGCAGTGTCTGTGTGGCCTCTTGCTTACCCCCACTAGCCCAGCCCGTTTCATATGGTTCATGTGCTGATACCTGCTGAGGACAGGGACAGTCTGCTGGTAACTACAACCTCCCCATGTTGAGGCCTTGCCTTTAAGACTTCCTGGGCTGGGGCAGAATCCCCAGGCACCAAGGATGTCTATGAACCAGTAGCAGGAGCAGGGCCCAAGGAACACCAAACCCCACAGCAGGTCCCTCCTGGGAGTCAGAGGGCACCTGCAGCCATGGTCCATGCACAGAAAAGACCTCAACAAGGGGGCCATGGCATAGTCAGCTGCATCACTACCCACTACCTAATGCTGGGCCCAGCTTGGGACACTGGGCTGTCACCTCTCCAGACCCTGGAAACCTCTGAAGATCAGGACAGACACTGTCACATCACATGAGCTATGCCATAAACCCAAAAGCAAGCAGTTTGGTAGCCTGCGTGGGACCTGCTGTGTGTACTATGATGCTGGATATTTCCAGAGAGCATCTCGGTCCACTCTGTGTTGCTGTGACAGACACCCTGCTGCCAGACAGAACAGACTCATCTCACAGACCCACATCCCAAAGCCTGAGGTCACAGGACTGTGGCTTTGAGGGACTTTGAGCTCCTCACCACTGGTCTCCCACTGTGTCCACACAACCTCCAAGTCAGAACCTTTGCGGCAGTCTCCAGTGCAGCTCCCTCCCAACACTCACTGCCTGGAGATTTGGTCCCTAACGTGTGAGCTTGATCACAGTCAAACCAGAGCAGTTTCCCCCCACCATCCCTGTTTGTTTCCTCATAGGACACCCTGGGTAGGTCCAGGACAAGGACCATCCTAGGGTCTTGTCTGGTGGGAACTGCCTCAGTGTTCCTGGCTGTGTCCCACCCTGAGCCCTGGCTAGGTAGGTCTCCAGCTGAGGTGTCAGATGCCACTTAAATGTCACACAGCTGCCAAATGGGATAGTGGGCACACTTCCCAGGAGTGCCATCTCCACAAGATGCTTCTCTGGGTAGAGAATATGAGGAGGAAATGGGCAAAAGAGAATAGAAAAATGCCTCCAATGGCACCTACAAATGCACTTGAAGCCACAGGATAACACTGCTTAAAAGAGAAAAGCTGGAATAACCTAAATTCCAATAGGTGAATGGTGAGATAAGTCATGGGGAATGTTGGTAATGAGTTCTCCTACAGCTAGCTACTCAATGTCCCATTTTACAGACCTTTAATGAAGCAAAAATACCCCAGTCAGATGACATGAAAAGATCAGGGCACAAACTGTGATGTGCCACACGATCCAGCAGTGCTGGGAAGGAGACTTGAGCCCCAAGCACCAATGAAGATCTAGGTTCGCTTATACATCAATACATTAGGTCCTTTCTTCAGGGAGCATAAACAACGTTTGTAATGAGAAAATAATACTTTAAAACATTTTTTTTCAAATTTGACTCTGCTTCAGGTACCTCTTGGCACAGCCAAAATGCAAGGGAGGCTTGAAGATGGTGACTTTACTAAATGAAGAGGCTAAGGACAGAACATGGGCCTCTAAAAGTGGCCCAGCCATTCTATCACACAGCTGGGCAACTGGCATGTGGCCTCCAGTGTCCTCATTACAAAAGGCATGGGTGAGAACACCCACAACCAAGAGCAGACAGGGCGTGGTGGCAACCTGGGGCATCCCCCACCCCTCCCAGCATCACAGGACCCGACCTGGGCTGCACCCCTCCAAGGCACTGCACAGCAGTCACAGGAGCCAGGAGGCACCACCTTGGCTTGCACTGCCCCATCGCTGGGCAGATGGGCTGGGCAGCTGACACGGATGAAGGCCGTTGTGTGTAAAATGCTGAGAAGCAAAACACCCCTGCACTGTGCACAAGACATGAGACACGAGGCTCCTTCTGACAGCTTCCTACCACCTCCACTGCACTCTAAATGACCGAGCACACAATAACAAGTGACTGGGACATTGAGCCCATGAGGACGGGAATCCAGCCATCAGCACAGTATCCTGAGATCCTCCTGGTGCCCAACACTGCCGGGAACCCCAGGAGGACCACGAAACAAGAGCTACTGAATGTGCACTGGACAGCGAAGAAGAGGACACACACATGAAGCATGAAACCAAGAAAGACAAGGATGTCATGCAGCTGCCAAGGACTCTCAAGGGCACTGTGCAGAGCCAGGACAGAGGCACAAGTGGCCTACACATGTCAGTCCAGCCAGGCAGAGGTGGACATGAGGGACAAGGTGTGTGACTGGACTGAAGTCCTCATCAAGCTTCAGGAAGAGCTAATGTAAGAAATCACCGGCCAGGGTGGATCACAGGGACATTTAGTTGAGGAAATGTAACAGCCAGGTGAGGAAATGCTGGAGGCAGTGAGGGAAATGGGAGGAAGCACTTTAGAGCAGAACACGGAGTGGAGCGCATTGCAGGCCCCAGGTGTGTGGAAGGTAGGAGGTTGGAGGCTTCATGGTGCCTGTGTACAGGCATCTCCTCTACCCACTCAGTGCAATCACTTCCTCTGTGAACCTCACGCAAAGCCCCAGCTTCATGGACATAGAACGCCTCTCAATGAACCCCTGGTTCTTTTACTGCCAAAGTGGAAGAAGGATGTGAGGAGGCCACCTGGATTGAGCCTCAGGACAAAGAGTGGGTTTGGCCTGCCCTGGATCCCGAGGCCTTTGTCATAGCCATCCATGGTACCCAAGGTGCAGTGTGGCCCATGGACCAGTGGTATTGGCACCATCAGAGACTCTCTCTAGTTATCCCTGAGTCCCAAGCACCCCAAGACCTGAGAATCAGACTCTGTATTTGGAAAAGGTTCCCAACCTGTATGAACATAAGAAGCAAAGCCCTCATGCAGGCATGTGAGCCTTGTAGGTTAGGACCTGAGAGTGCAGTGGAGGAGCCAGCAAGTGCCCAGCTCAGTCTGTGCTATACACTCAATGGTTCCAGAGTTCCCAGCTTTTAAGACTTCATGGTCAACCAGATTCTGTTTCAAAATAAAAAGTACTTTTCACAACCACATGTCTTCCCTAGCATGATACTCTCTTGGAGTCACAGCTACAGCACCCATGTCACCCACATGTGACTTGTGAAAGGGTCAAGAACCAGCCTCACCTCCCCCACTCAAGACCGCATACCCAGATACACGAGTGCAAGGAAAATGTCCAGAGCCAAACAATGGGGTGACTTCATCAAGGTGCTCACAGAGTAACACCATAGCCAAGGCCCAGTTGACTGACATACTGCAAGAGGAATCTATCACGAGACTCAAACTCACAGACACAAGACTTCATGGAACAGCGCATGCAGCTCTGTTTAGATCACTCTCTGAAATGGTTAAGACTCCTCTATAGAAGCCGGAGATGTGCAATCCTGTTCCAGTTGGGGTAAACAATGCCCAGCCCCTTGGTGACAATGTGAATTCATTACAACACTGTGTGCCTGAAGAATGTGTGCCCCAAGTCATATACCAGCAAAAAGGTGCATGGTTTTCCCAGGGACTGGAGGAAGGGTAGAGAAAGACAGTTCAAAATTTTCACTTGACAGCTTGGAAATCCCAGTTTGGTTTTACAATGCCAGCTCTCCAGTTATGATTTAACATCTATTCCAAGAACAGTTGACAAACGAGCACACAATGTGTTTTTCATTTAACAGCCAGAATGACTTTTATGTCTTTGATAAGCCCACAAATAGATTTGTCAATATATTTTTAGCTGTATTTAAGAGTCAAGATGCAAGGTCTTATACTCTGCAGACATGGCTGGGGGCCACTCTTTTGTGTAAGACCCCAATTTGGTTTCTTCCCAAGTGGGAATAAATATTGCCAGAAGCTCTGAAATAAGAAAGAGATTTCAGTCATCCTGGAGCAGCTTCCTAGCCACCTGCTGGCTTGACAGACAACCCCATCATGACATCTGCTTTGACCCCTGTTCCAAAGGCAGCATTTGGGGACAGTGATCTCCCAGGTCCCTGCAGGACTCTCACTCAGGCAGAAAGAATGGAAGCAGAGTGAAACGAAAGCCTGCTTGAATGACATACCTTGCCTTGTAAAAAGCCAGGTGAGAATCAGGAAACAAAACCAACCCTGAGTGAGAGGGGTGGGGTAACTGACTAGGAAGGACCCTTGGATGCCCCACAATGGGGTAGAAAAGCCCCTTTAATGACATGTCTGTGGCCAGCACACTTTCCAGCTTCTGCAAGAGCTGCTCATTCATACTCACTGGCTTCTTCGGAACTGGTCTTTTGAAGGAAGCCACCTGGGGCCTAGTCTCCACTGCAGGATGGAACAGGAGACAGGTGCTCTCTGATCTTCAGACCACACCCTACACGGTCTGGAGTCTAAACACAAGTAGTTAGGCCCCAGGGGACTTCTACCTTGCAGGAATCTGAAAATAGCCACTCGAGCCAGGGCAAGCATGGTGAGTCAGGCACAGGAGGCATGACCCTGAGGGGATGAGGCATGCCAACAGGGCCCCAGGCTCTCAGTGCGACGCCATTTCCAACATACCAACAGGGTGCTCACAGGGAGAGAAGCAGCCCTGGAGCCCACTTCTGGGGCCTCAGCCCAGTTAAGACAAGGCATGTGTGCAAACGCTTTGCAAGAGTGAGAACCTGAGCTAGAGAAGAGCCAGCAGGAGCCACATCTGCTCCTATGGCATCAGGCACTGGCCACATAGGCAGGGGAGGCAGGTAGGAGCCCTACCTGGTGGAGCCCTGCACACTGTTCCATGTCCTGACAGAGCAGAAGGGTCACATACAAGACTGTTCATGGCCAGGCAGGCAGGTGTAGCCTGTCCAGCATGACCACAGTCCTGCCACCAGCCAAGGGCAGGAGATAGGGTCAGAGAAGCACTGGGAAGCTGGATTCTTCAGGTGCATGGGTCCTGGCTCCATTCCTTCTGGCAGGGGTGGCCTTGGTGCTGGCTCCTGTCCCTTGGGGTGCAGTACTGTGTGTACCTCCTGCCTTGAGGCCCAAGTCTGCCCACACCTGTCTCACTGGGCAGCACCACTTCTACCAAAGTGGTGGAGCAGCCTCAACTCCCCATTCTGCTGTGAGACCCACATACTCCTCTGAAGGCTGTCATAGGCAAGGGATGCTAAGTAGCAGCCAGAAAAGAGCCAGTCACCAAGGAGGGCAAACAGTCACAAGACCTTGCCCATCTGACTGACCCCTCAGGTCCCAGGTACTCAGAGTGCCCACCCTCCCCAAGCAGCGCTGCACCAGCCTGGAGACACCTTAAGTAGATTTGCAGGTGTGAGCTCTGGATTCCCATGGCCAGGATGGCTGTGGATCAGTTGGATCAGTACCTGTCCAGTCCATCAGCCCACAAGCACACAGGAATGACTCCCACCATGGAGGTGGGCCATAGGGGCGTCTCGACCAATCATAAGAAGTCTGCTTCTGTCAACACCCTCCCCCAGGGAACCCCATCCCAAACCCAGGGGTCTCCCCAACAGTCCTCCCTTCCTCCACTCTCTGTTCCTCCACACTTTCCCCATCCTCTCTGCTCCCCTCATGCTCCACAGCCCAGTGGCTCCCAGCTCCCTCCTCACACCAGGCCCTTGTCAATGTCCACCTTGGAACCCATCCATCCAGTTCCTTCCTGGGTTTCGAACCAGGCCAGCATCTGGGGTGGTTTAGGTCATTGCTCCCAGGACGCTGAAAGGAACTATGAGTTAGGAAAGCCCACAGGGAAGGCCAAAGGGGCACCTTGTTTCCTACAGCCTGCCACATCCTCCTCCACAGGCCACTGAGATCATTCCTCCCTGTCAGCTCCGAGGGAGCAAGGGAAGTAGCCCAACCTGCACTCGAGATCCCCTCCCAAGACAGGGGCACAGTTTACCCAAAACACTCCAGGACCCTGCGGACTCTGGCCCCTGACACCTCTGCCACTCAGCACCGTGCAGGCAATCTTCCAGATGATAAATAGAACTCTCACCATACAGTCCATGGTCCTAGGGTCCCCAAGATCCCTCACTACCTCAGGCTTACCTCCCAGAAGCAAACTCTTTGATGTCAAGCATGGGCATGGCCTTCGGGACAGGAGACCAGAGCCTAAGACCTGGCTTTCCTGGGGCTGCATTCTGTGGTGCCCACAGCAGGGCTTTCTTGACAGTGAGCAACAGAACCACACTTACTCCTCTGCTGGCAAACACCAAAGCACATGCCCAGGTCTACCAAGTTATCAGCAGTGGGACCCTGCTCCCCAAAAACATGCAGACTCTGTTCCCTGGAACAGAGATGCTTTCCTACTTTAGAGAACACAATGGCAGCATTTTGTTACAAAAAACTAATGAATGAAAATGTTCCCAAATTACACATTTTTCCAGAGGACAGGGAAAGCAATGCTTTATAATGGCACAGCATCCACCCAGGAGTATATGTTAATTTCTTCTCCCTCAGGTTATTCTTTCCCACAGCCATCACATGGGTTCAGGAGATAAGCATGTCAGGAGCACAGTGAATGCAAAGTGAAAGCAGCCTACATTGGCATTTCAGACAGAAGCAGCTCTGGCAGGATTTGCTGATTTCTGGGTTAAATGACTACTCTCTGTGAAGCAGCTCCCACTCTGGCCCTGGGCAGTCACAGGAACTTTGTGGCGGGTGTAGGGAGCCAGGTGGCTCAGGTGGGCACATAGGGCTCCCAGGGGCCTGCCTTCAACAGTGGTCGTGGCTCATGTGGCTCAGCCCCAGAGAAGGTGAGGAGCAGCCACCCAGCCCAAGCACAGCATGAAGCCAAGGCAAGACTACACTTGGGGCACCCCACCTACTTGGCAACACAAGCAGCAACAACAGGGCCACGTTCAGTGAGCCCACGTGGGCACTCACCCCTGCGAACACCTCAGAACTTTGCTTCCACTGAAGCCACACTGGAAAACCTTTCCCTCAAAGTCCTTTAGGCTGTGAACTGAGGCCCTGCTGCCACATGGCTGTAGGCACCGCAGGCTGCCAGGTGAGCAGCACCCTGCTAACCAAGAACCTCCCATGGGCTGGTAATGGCTCAGTTCTGGCCAGCACCTTAGCCTAAACCACTCATGACACAGTGACACCAATCACACCATTAGTGTTACAATGACAAACACACATACATCCTCTACTGCTGTGCCCACTGTACAGGTCAGAAATGGAGTGACCAAGGTCGCAGGCCCAGTCCCAGGCTGAGGGTGGACCTGGCTGTCACCACTGCCTTCCTGATGAAGGGATCTTCATCTTTAAGAGATACAACTTTGCTCCATGAGTGGTCCCACTCTGCCTCATATGGCCCTTTTCCACAGCACAGATCCCTTCTGGGACACCAGACACCACATAGGGTCCTCAGACTTCTAGGTGTGGTGACAGATGAACTTCTCCGGTTTCTAGCAGGACACATGCTCCCAAGGAGTCAAAACACCCACACTGGAAAGGGGTTTCCCAGCTCTAACTCTCTACCACCACTCCCTCCAAGAGCAGTCAGTGTGGGGTCCCTTTGAAGCTGGGCCAGGAAGTCTTCCCTGGGGCGAAAGCAGCAGGCCCTGCCCCAGCACTGCAGGGGCATGTCTGTCTCTCACACCTTGCTGTGAGTGGTATGGACTATAAATTTACTCCAGGGAGCAGCCAAGTAATGTCAGATTATGAATTTTCCTCTCTATAAACCTACAGTAGACTTAAACACCCAGCCAACCTTGAAGGGAAGAGGCTAGATCCTATTACTAGCTCCTGAACCTTCTGGTCCCTCTGCCAGTGTCTTGCCCTGTAAACCATAATTAGGCTGGGGAGTAGGTGTACTGTGCCAGGAAGGGGCAGCAGACACAGAACGAAGAATAGGCCTTCTTAAATGACATAGCTAAAAGCATGGTCAGATGCCCTTGGACTTGGTTGCATGTGCTCTGAGCAGTTCTTGAACTTGGAAGCAACCTTTCCACTGGCCAGAGAAGAATAGCACAGGGTAGGGCTGGGCCAGTCGTCAACTCATGTACATACTTAATGTGAAGATTTCTGTCACCTTGGTCATTTCCAAAATAAATAATGCTGTAAAAGAGATAAACCAGTGATCCAGCCCACAACAACCTCCCATGCATGACCAGCTTCACAAGGTCACAGGTCACCTCAAACTGGAAAATGCCACAGGGCTGTCACTAGCTGCCAGCCAGGCATGGCTGTGAGCAAAGTGCCAAGATCATGGCATGTGTGCAACGAAGTCTGGTCATCTATTCCCTGGAGCGCTGAAGCCACTCTTCCGCTGGATGGGGATAGGCTAAGGGGCTGTCCATCTGCTCAGGCAGCCTCTACAGGCCTCACTGTACACAGCCATATTCAGGGCACACACAAAGCCTTCTGATAGGCCACACCAGTCTCTTGGTGCTGGTGGACTGGCACAGATGGTACAGAACACACTGTTCCTCAGGATGGAAGTTGTCCTTAGTGAGACATGCAGGAGAGGTTGCATGTACTCTGAGCAGTTCTCAATTATCTGCCAGAGATGTTACGGCAATCTACAAATATGGCATTGTATGTGGTACTCGGAACTAGCTTTTTGTTTTGAGATAAAACCCATTTAAAATTAAACAAAGTGAACAATTCAGTGGCATTATATTCATGATGCTGTGAAACCACCACTTGGACCTAGTTCTAGGACATTTCCATCACTCCAAAATACCCACCCCCATCCCCACCCCGCCTTGGCAAGCCATTCTCTACTCTCTCCTCCCTTCAGCTCCTGGCAACCACTGATCTGCTTTCTGTTTCTATGGATTTGCTCCCACTGGATATTTCATATAAAAGGAATCATACAATATCAGATCTTTTTCCGGCTGGCTGTTTTTCTAGCATACTATTTTCAAGGTTCCTACAAGTTGTACTGTGTGTCAGGACTTCTTGCTTTGCGGGACTGGATGACTTTTGTACACACACCATATCCTATGTCTCTGTCAATCCACTAATGGCCAGCTGCTTGCTTCTAGCTGTTTCTGCCATGAACAATGCTTCTATGAACATCCATGAGCACATATCCACTTGACCACCTGATTTTTCTCAGCTGATTTGAAGTGCTGGGATTGGGCCTAGCGACATGTGCTTGCTAGGTAAATGCTCTACCACTGAGCAGCATCCTCAGTCCAGCCATCTCTTTTAAATTTGGGGGGATTATAACTAAGACCAAAACTGCAAAAACTAGGTTTTAATACACAAAACACTGAATACTATATTTAGGACCAATAAACTTGAATTTTTTGACTCTGAACATTGTTTGCTTTCAGGATGACAAGCTATTAGTTTTCTAGAGCTCCAGGCTGCTTTTACCACAAGCAACCCTCCTTGGTGAACAACGATGACAGTAATGACAGTGTTGATGGCTATGATCTGGACAGCAACAGCTACGACGCTGTAACACAGTGACACAGTATGCCCAATGGACATGCCAGTATGGATGTCTATGGGGAAATCTCTCAGTTACCATCTTGGCACCCAACTGCCTCAGGATATGGCTCCTGCTGTCCTAGAAGGCCACTCCTGACTAGCAGTACATGTGCAGCAACCTGGGCATGAGCAGTGAACTGGACAGCAGTAACAGCCTACATGACCCATCACTGTGACAGGAAAATACAACTCTAACTGCAACATCCCACCCCACAACATGATGCACCCCTCACAGCTGCAGACGTGTCACACTTGTCTCCACTGTGAAGCCATAAGGTCTAGCAGAGGGGACCTGTGTCTAAACCCATAAGACAGCCTGGCTTGATGCACAGCCCCTGAGCCTCACTGGTCACAAGCTTCTCCACAGACCCTGCAGGCTCCAGAGCTACCTTTTCCTCACAACCCATGTCCAGCTGCAGGTGCCTCTTGTTGGTGACGTGGATCCACATGTCCCCTTGGTAACTTGGCTCCTTCTCATCTGTCTACAGCACCTGAGAGCTGAGGGTCATGCTCCTCCCAGATAGCCAGGAAAGACTGCCCCAGGGTCCTGCTCATGTCCAGAGACCATGGCTAGCACAGGATAAAAACAAGCATAATCTTTACTGTAGGTGCCCAGGGCACTGGTTATTGGGTTTCTCATCCTCCCAAACTGGGTGCTGCTCACTTTCATTTCTCGTCTTCCAAAACCATCCAGATGGTCATCAAGCTCCAGTGTTTCTTAATCCCTGAAAACTCAGCAAACAACTGCTTGTGAATGCTGGCTTCTACCCTGTAGGTAAAATTATGAACCGATATTATTAAAGGTGAGTTTTCTTTTCCTCCTCTAGGGGCTTAACAAATAAAAAATGGACTTTCTGTGATTGTTAGGGTTTAAATTTGAAATGTGCCCTTAAACATATGCTAAAGACTCGGATCCAGCTGCTGGTCCTTTTGATAAGTGACTGGATCATGGTGGTTCTCACTTCATCAATGGGTTAATTCACTGTTGGGTCAGAACTTGACAGTATTATTGGGAGGTTATGGGAACAGGAGGTAGAGCCAGCTGTAGGTCATGGGGACTGTATCTGGTCCCTGACTCTCTCTGGCTCTTTCCCACTGTTTTCTGGCTGCCATGAGGCAAGGAGCTTTCCTCTGCCTTAGTCTTCTGCCATGATGTTCCTGTCTTAGAGCCAGTCAGGGATGGAAACCTCTGAAAGCATGAACCAAAACAAACAATTCCTCCTTTACATTGTTTGTTGGGTCGTGCTGAAGAAAAGCTGATGAGTACAATGATGCTCATAACTGAGGCTGCTGGCAGCTGTGTTGGTATGTTACTGAAACTGTACTCTGGTGGTGAGGACACCTGGTCTGGAGACACTAAGCACATTTGCTGACAGGAGAGAGCAAGTCTTCATCTCATAATGCCAAGCCATTGTCCACCATTCTTAGAATGGAGCTGTTAATACTGAGATGGGTTTGTGATGCCCAGATTCTTCTCCATTGGTCCCAAGACCTCAGCAAGGCCCTGAGATCTGGACACCACAGCAAGGCGTGGATACTGTATGTGCCTGGTACAGACCACAGCTCAGCTTAGGTGTCTCCAGGGCTCAGGCAGCCAACAGACAAGAACAGTCAGGGCTTCACCTGTATGTGTGAGAGAGAGTAGACTTTTTACTCATGTGCTTTACAGCTTCCAAGGACATAAGCTCCCTTTTGCCATGAAGACATCACCATCAAAAGAAAAACCAAGTCTCAGCTGGGGAGGCAGCTGAGAGGTACAGTGAGGCCCAGGGTGCCATCCTCACCACCACAAAAAATAAAAAATAAAAAAAGAAAGAAAAGATTCAGTACTGGGACCACTCCCACTAGAGATTGACTTGAGACATCCTGCATGGAGTCCAGCACAGACAAGGACCTGGCTGTCCTTAGCCAAGCTTACCCAAGGTCCTACTTTCAAAGTTGCCCCTCCTCCAGGTCACAAGCCAGGGCTGCAAGAAGTGGTGTCTGGGATAGCAAGAGATTTGGCTGTGAAAGGCTATTGCTGCTTAATAGGAAAGAATGCCAATCTGCTGGGGAGGCCTCCAGGCTCTGTGCAAAGGGCAAGTCTTTCCTCAGACCAGGGAACAAGTCCAGGCTGGACAGGCAACCAGCACAGAGGGGCTTCCATGTGGTACAGTGATCTATCATTGATCCAGAGGCCCCCATCTCTGGAGATGACTCACTATACTTCCACATACCACAATCCAGAAGTTATCAGTAACCACCTTGAAAAATCCCCAGGCTGAGTGTGAGAAATGATGGGAGTTTATTCCCTTCTCCACATAATGCCAGCCACTTCCAGTCATTAAGTCATGGAACAAACATGGTCACCTCAGTTACACTGCAGCCCCACAAGGTCTGGGTGGGCCCTATGGAGCTGTGATTCCGTGCCCGTCAGCCCATGAGCAAGGTTGCACTGTCCAATAGGCTCTTCCTCCCTGCTCTCCCTCCTGCATTAGTGCTGGCCAACAGCACAATCCCAAGGAGACTTACGAGAGCAGCACTGTGGTTGGAACCAATATCCTTGAACTCTTAAATCCAAAAACCAAGAGTGTGCACTTTTCTCCATGCTGTTTATGTATCTTTTGCACATCTACCTGGGTTCCTCATGGGAGGAGTTAAGTATGTCTGAGGAAAGTATCTGAAATCCAGAGATGTCTGCAAATATCACACAGCAAGGCAGGAAGCCTTCAGCGTCTTGTAGGCTTGGCTTCCTGTCACATTTCCATTCCAGATGGCCAGGGTAACATGGCTCAGAGAACCCTGCAGGTCTCCAGAGCAACCCGCCCTCCTCTTTCCCTCATGCCCTCTGAGCAGCTACAGTGGCCCCAGTACAACAATCTAGACATCTGGAGCAGTGGAGTGTGCAGAGGGGTGGGGGACAGATTTTCCATTCTCTGTGCATGAGTACTTCATGGGAGCCTGGGAGGAAACTGAGGCTCCAGGGTCTGTGTGGGGCTAGTAACTTCCTGGAAAAGCTCTGGGACCCAGCATTTGCTTCCTCCAGGCCTGACAGCTCCATGGTTTGCAGTTTCCATCTGTAATCTATTAAATATCTCATCATTGGCTCTCCCAGGGCTTCATTAATTTTCTGTACAGGCAGGAATCCTCTGTGCAGAGGCCTATTAGCGCTAGTGATGCTTTGCTTTTCTGCGCTGGGACACTGGGACTCAATCTGATGTGATTAAGAGACAGCTGAGCATGTGCATCCTGATTTGGCCTCAGGTCTGAGACTTGAGGCTGCTCTGGTCCAGGTCTCCAAGGCGCTCTCTCTGCTTGACATCAGAGGGAGGGAGCCATGCTTGCAGTGTGTAAAGGCGAGGAAATTCAGGTGCTTGATCACTAGGCAAGAATGCTCCACTATGCTAAGGTGGCAGAGCTGTGGAAGGGACAAGTGTTTCAGGAAGTAACAGGAATTGTGGTTTTTGGTGCTGAGGGTGGATCCAGGGAGCAGAAAAACCCTCCACCTGGAGGGTACCAGGTCCTGGCTACTCTGTTCCTCAGGGTCTGGTGCCAGTCACTATCTCTCACTGCCAAGAAGTCATGATGAGGATGCACAAAATTAATGACATCACCACAGGTTGGGCACCTATAGGGACTGGGCCAGGGAACCTGTGCTCCACTGACCCCCACCATCCCAGAGCTGGGCTCCTCCTACTGCATAGACAGGTGCTGGGGTCAGGTCAGTGCCACCAAAGGCCCAAGTGTCAAAGGCTTGACTGTGCTGATGAAAGTCTAGTGCTGATGGGGATGGTGGTCCTTTAAGAAGTGGGCCTGATGGGAGGTCACAGGTCATAATCGGGATGCTGGGACCTGTCTCTCCCTCTGTCCTTTTGTTCTAGGCCTGGAAGTGGGCAGTTTGCCCTACTATGCTCTCTCCTCAGAAGCCCCATGCCACAGGACCTGGACCAAGCTGGATCAGGGCCTCAAAAACCACAAGTCAAGATAAACCTTTCTGCTTTGTAAGTGGCAGCCCCAGGTTCTGTCATAGTGACAGTGGCCACTAAAGGGAACCAGGCAGACAGTAAGGCGCAAGCACCTGGGTCCTCGGTTGTCCTGCATGATAACCTCAGAGAAGCTGATCTACTGCCTGCGGTCCAATATCTCAGGGTCTCAAACATTAACAGAAGAAAATTCTTACATCTTTCTTGTTCTCCTCTAAGTATCTTTGCTTCCATACACACTGGCTGCCCACGGGACCTCTGTAAGTCAAAAAATGCACCCTTTCAAGTCAGACCTAGGAGATATGACTGGTGTACACCTCCTGAGTTGTACAGTACACAATCTGCGCAACCATGAGAGCTACCAGAGGAGACTGCAGGGGCATAATGGCCTTAGCATAAAGAAAATGCAGCTTGAAACAAAACATTTGCGTATTACTTCCTGTTCTCTACTACCTGAATAATAATTTTCTTAATTACACATTGTATATCTTTATATTTCAACCCACATTGCAATTTTCATATCTAAATCAGAGAACTCATGGTCTTCACTTGGCCTGGCAGTTTAATAACCACTTGTCCCATGTCTTCTTTTCTAGAAGGTCACATTTCTTTCCAAGTGACCCAGATACAATCAGTGTTTTTCAAAGCCACACACATGGCCCCAAGCACAAGTCCAAACTAGAGATTCTTAAATTAATAAGCGAATACACTGCCTCAACATCTCAGATCCCACGTGGAACTGCAGACATGGCAAGGCTGCCACAGCCTGATCAGAGAACAAGCTCCAGTCGGGAATTGTTATAGTTGGACGGCAGGAAGGAGACTGACAGAAGAGACATGGTCAGTCTGAACAATGAGCACCATTTCTAGAGTTCATGATGAGCAGCCCCTGGCCAGGTCTCAGCTTCACAGCAGGCCAGGGCATGGAGCCTCAGTCCTGGGGATGCAGGATAACTGGTAACCCTGGAGGACACACTGAAGACCACACCATGGTGAGGGCTCAGAAAGTCAAACGCAGGAGGAGGTAACCTTCAATGTAAGCATGAAGTTCATAAAGTTCAGAAAGTCTAGAGAGTCTGAACCAGACTCCTCTGAAAACAGCTCTCTGTTCCTTCTACTGGACACCATACTATCCACAGTATACTTCTTGTAACCCTTGAGTCACCACAAGCAAACGCTGGGCACTGTGACTTACAGACAGAAAGTACATCACGCTCAGGCTCTGGACACTCCAGTTGCAGACAGGTGCCCATATTTCTGCCCCCGGTGAGGGTGGCACCATTTGACAGGAGCCCATAGCAGAGCAAACCCCTCAGATCATATGCCAGGAGGCAAAGATAGGCTTGCTAGATCCCACAAGGCCGGTGGCCTTCATGACCTCTCTTCAGTCCACATGCTGAAGGTCCTCTCTACCCCACAGCACCTCATAAACTAAGCCCGGGACGCGTAGCATCCAGACTGCAGCAAACCGGCCACATCCCTGGCTAACGTCATGCTGGAACTCCTACCTATCTTACCTAGGGTGTTTCTTCCTGTTTACTCACACCGCAGGAATGAAAACTCATAGGTTAGAGCCTTAGAACCTTAAAATATATCCTCATATAACTCAACATGTATTTTAAAGGTATTAGAAATTTTTACTTAAAAAACACTGAACACTTGATTTTTTTGGCTAATTCTCTATTAAAAGGGTAACTTTATGGAAAAACAAGTTATACGGAATACAATGAAATCCCCAAATATACAAGGCTGATTTAGATATTTTGAAAAGTGAATTATTTGAAGACTTTCAGTTGTTTGAGTATTCTCCAGGCAAGTGATTTGGCTCTTTGTTCTTCAAAACCAACACTAGGTATAATTTTCCTACAAGGTTTCAAGACTTCTCAGAATTCTAATTTCCTACTGAGGTGCTTTTCTACAATAGCTAATTACTAAATTACAACAGATGCAGATGTTAAATATGGTGAGCTTTAGTAGTTTGCTTTCAGCTCCTCTTTTGAGATGGATTTGTCTTTTGTGTTTGCTTCACACTGCAGTTTTCTAAATTTGGCCCAGAAAACAAATTGAACGTTTCTCTGTATTTACTATGTTTAAGGGAAGATAAACTTATAGACCCCTCAGAATTCAACTCATTATTATTCAGTTTATTTAATGGGAATAAACACTTACACCTGGTAAGCATTCTGTTTATTATATGGAAGAGGATAACGCATGAAGAAACTTGGTCATGTGTGACATCTAAGTGTGTGAATTCACTGCACCCAGGGCTATTGAGCCAAACGCACAGTGGCCTCAGCTTCTTTCTGCTTTTGTTTCCCTAAGTCTTCCAAAGTCTGGAAAACTAGAAGGACAACCCAGGTGCCTATTCCAGAACAGTGAGCACCAAGTTACAGCAAAACCCTAGGGAACCTTGCTAGGAGTGGAAAAAACTTTAAGGACACAAAAGCTAGAGTTTGCACCCAGCTATCAGTTTGCCGTGAAAAGCACCGAAAACTGTCACAGTGCAATCACGTGACCTGAACCTGCAAAGACAGTGGGACCACCTCACAGCCCTTGGAGACCCAGCAAAGCAGACAGAAGCCCACAACCCTGACAACCTGCTGGCCCACCAACCCCTCAGTCCCACAGGGCAGTCTCAACTAGCATCCTCGTGGGGGCTGGCAGGCAGCTTCAGTCACTGTGACCGAACACCTGAGAAAATCAAGTCCAAAGAGGAAAGGCTGAGTCAGCACATGGGCTCTGAGTTGCAGCTGTGCAGGGGCACACAGGGGAGGCTGCTCGCCTCCTGGCAGCAGGAAACACAGAGATGGGAGGGCCTGATCCCAGTGTCTCCTCTAAGACCACATCCCCAGAGACTGGGAACCAGGCCTTTGAGGGACACTCCAGATGCATGTCACAGCAGAGACCATGACAGTAACACCAACTAAGGCAAGCCTTATCCTGCAAACTACAAGTCAAACCTCCTTCCCAGATGACTTTTTAACTGAACCCTGAAGAAAAGAATCAGTCAAGGAAGAGGTTACAGAAATGCAGTCCTAGCCCAGTGCACAACTGGAATCTCAGCACTCTGGGTGGCACAGGCAGGACACTGGCAAGTTCAAGCCCAGCCTGGGAAACTTAGCAACCTAGGGAGAACCTGTCTTAAAATAAAAATTAAACAAGGAGTGTGGATGTAGCTCAGCGGAAAGGCCCTGGGTTCAAGTCCCACCAAAGGCACCCACCAATTTGCTTGCCTTTATTTACACCAACCAGCTTACTACACAGATTTGGTTGGCTGATGTCTCGGTGTGTTTCTTGTACTTCAATTGTCTTAGATGTAAATCCACTTTGGATAGGGCCACTATTTAACTCTGTGTGGAGAGCACCTGTTTACATAAACAGCATTGATGAGGGAGGGACAGTCTACCTAAAAATATGCTCCTGATCATGCTACCAAAGGGGAAAATGAGAGCACTGAAATGTAAACAAAGTGTTACAATGTTCAGCAAACTATACACAGCAAGTGAAGAGTTCTGATATCACACAATGTGGGTAAATCAGAAAGGGAAAGACTGATTTAGCTGACCCTGCTTTTTAAATTAAGGAC
>PVJX010026445.1:0-25858 GCA_004027295.1 Dolichotis patagonum | reverse complement strand
TTTTAATAGCACAATTAACTTCTCAAGCTTCCCCTGTGCCCAGATTATCGGGAAGATGGCACTTCTGGTGCGGCCTCTCCACTCCTCCTGAGGGTCCGGCAGTGCCTAGTCAGCACAGAGAGGCAGGTCTACTTCGAATGCTTCCCAGGGGCCAGAGGGCCTGGTCAGAAGGAGCCCCTGTTTTCTGCCGCGGTTGTATTTGAGGTTGATGTGGAAACCTGCACCATCCACCAGGCCTGGCATTTGCCTCAGGGATGCCAGCCTAGTCCAGCAGAGGCTCCAGATGCAAAGCAAGGTGGTCTCCCTCCACAGGCCTGTAGTCCAGTATATGGCCTGGGCCTGTCCCCCAAGTACTGCAGCACTTTAGCTCAGGTGCCCTTCATGGTCTTTCTGCTGTGGCTGGTTAGGGTTAACTTAGCAAAGCCACCCATGACAGGTAGGTAGGTAAGTAAGTAGACAGATAGATAGATAGATAGATAGATAGACATGCATAGATGGACAGACAGACAGACGGGTGAATGGATGGACGGTTAGACAAATAGATTAGATAAGTAGATGGGTGGGTGAGTGGGTCTTGGGAGGAACAGATAGATCATAGATATGACGCTTCTCATGTATATAGATCTCCTATAGCTCAGGTAATTTTCGTGTCACATCTGAAACACACATTGAGCACTGGGCAAACGTGCAAGGATCTTATGGTTAAATTTGTGCAACCACTGTCTGAGTCTATCTGGGTTGTTGTAATAAAGTACCACTAACGAGGTGACTAAACAATGTTCATTCACTTTCTCACTGTTTGGAAACTAGGAAGTCCAAGATGGAGTTGCTGAGCCATCCAGTTGCTGGTGTGGGCTGTCCTCCTGGCGCGGTGATGGCCACCTTCGTGCTCTGCTCCCATGGCCTCGCCTCACTATGCACATGGGCAGAGGCCAGGAGAGAGGAGGAGTCTTTGGGTCCCTTCTGATAAGGGCCTTAACCCCATCTCAAGGGCTCCACCCTCAGAACCTTTGCTAACCCTAATTATTCCCCAAAGGCCCCATCTCCCGACACCCCCATGTCAGAGTTGGGTGTGAGTTTGGGGAACACTAACGTTCGGCCCATTCCAACCACTCTATGAGTTTGCACTTGTACTGTCCCCCTTGTACATATTGGGAAACAGAGGCACACAGAGGTAAAGTAGCTTGCAGTCACTGGAATGCATGGGAAGAGGATCGGGCTTATTTGAGTTATGAACCGATTCCACTCTGAGTTCTTACTTTGTTTTATTGTTTGAAGATTAAATTTGGAGTTTTCAGATGTCAGCTCTTTGCTGGCCTCCCACTCAGCTGGGGTATGGGTGGGGAGCAGTAGGGCTGCCCTCTCTGCTCCCAGGAGACAGAGAAGGCCCAGAGCAGGGCTGGATGGCCATGCTGGTCTCTCCTCCAAGGTGGCCCTGACTGCTGCCCTCTTTTTGTTCCCCAGCAGAGCCAAGTCAGGGCATCTCTCCAGGGAGGTTCTAACAACCCTGGAACTTAAACACAGCAGGCTCAGGAGAAGGCCAGCTTCCCCACCTGCATGGGCTCCCCACACTCCAGGCGGACCTTCTCTCTTCCTGCTCAGTTACTTCCTGGAGTGTGGACACAGCTGCTGGCCTTACTTCTACCTGGAGCTCAAACTTACGGGTGCCCGGAGAGGGAAAACAAAGATCAGGGAGGGAGACTAAGGAGAAGCGAGCATATTCCGAGCCAGAGGTATGTGTTTTAATGCTGTGTGAGCTTGGTGACCTTTCTTGGGCCTGTCCATGTCTCCACCTCTACCTCTGCTGTCCAAGTTTCACCCCAAAAGCTGCCGGGAGGTCTGGGCACCATGACACACGCAGCGCACTGGGGACAGTGCTTGGCACACAGCACCCTCGTAAGCATGGCCGTGATAAACAGGGTTCCTGGCTCTGTCACACCTCACCGAAGGACCATGGTTGTTCATCAAGCCTCTCGACTGTGGCCCCCACATCTGTATGGAGTAGCTGTGGAAACGAAGCCATCCTATCACTTGTGAGATCCGACTCCCAGTTCAGATCCACCCTCTGGAGCTCCAGGCACTGGTGAGCAACTCTCTGTGAGCCTTGGGGTCTGTGTCTGCAGATCAAAAGGCTGGAATCAGAGCATCTCAAAACCCCCTTGCCCAGAGACACATGCTTCTACTACCACAGAGCAGTGACCGCGAGCCTGCAGAGCTTTGGGCGGGGGGGACAGAGCCCCTTGGGGCACATGCGTTCCAGTTCACCGTCACTGTCTGAGGACGCCGCCGGGGTGCAGGAGAGGAGTTCAGCCAAGGACCCTTCAGCCTGTCACGCGTGTCTGCCCTGTCCACGTGTGACTGCAGTGAGAAGGTGCTCGAAGCCTCACTCGAGGACCAGCTCTGCCCTCTCAGCGCAGCCTCCCGGCCCACTTGCCTGTGGGGTCGACAAACACAAATGAGGGCTGATTTGCATTCACTGGCAGCTCTCTGCTGCCTGCCTCTGATGTGAACATCCTGGCACGGGCTCTGCAGGGTCCTGGGGGATCTGTCCTTCCTCTCGGCGTGATCCTGGCCCTGGGAAGCAGAGATAACAGCCCCTCTGTGCGCCTCCCGAGCCAGGCTCCAGCCCTGGCCAGACAGCGACAGACGCTC
Source organism: Dolichotis patagonum (assembly GCA_004027295.1). Lineage (NCBI taxonomy): Eukaryota > Metazoa > Chordata > Mammalia > Rodentia > Caviidae > Dolichotis > Dolichotis patagonum. Next base: position 23,206 of record PVJX010026445.1, on the reverse strand, counting down.
TGGTGTACCTGTTGGGAGAACCAAACAGGGGCCCAAGACAAAACCAGTCCCGGTGGCCCCAGGCCTGGCGGCAGCAGGAGACCTTCTGTAGGACCCCTGGCCGGAATGTGGACAGCCTCAGCAGGCTCGGGCTGAGTGTGAAACTTAACACAGAGCGAGCCGGAAGCCAGGCCTCCAGATTTCTGTCAAGCAGACAGGGCTGCCACCCACTCTAATCCATTTCTTCACGTGTGCATGTATTTATCCCATCTCCTTGACAACAAAGTGAACCCTGCCCAGAGTAATTCCATAATCACCACATCCACTGGGATGGGTATAATCATTCTGCTAACGCGAATCGCAGCTCAGGGAGTGTTCTGTACCCTGCATGTCGTCTACTCCCGGGTCCGTTTAGCAGGCCTGTGTTCTGAGGAGCAGGTCTGGTCTCCCCGCAGGATGAAGGGAGTGTAGAAAGTCAAATTCCCTCAGGAACGCAGGTAGACATTCTTTAAGACAGAGAATGACTCTGCTCCAGGGTGCTGTGCCGGGGGTGAAATTGTCCTGCTGGCACAGAGGGTGAACTCGCACCTCTGTGGCTGGCGTTGGGTTTCCCTGAGAGGAGGAAGGGGTCCAACTGCCCATCCGATGAGAAGTGGTTCTTGGGGCAGAAAAGCGGGGACTAGAAAGGTAGGTCTTGGGGTGGGTGAGGACTGAACTCCTTCCTTCCGAACCTTCGGACACACTGGGTCTCAGGGCTGGGAATGCCGACAGGCAAGGGTACCCCAGTGTGAAACCTCAGCTCAGTCCTTGTCCTGGGGACCTGGGCAGGGCTGGTCCCAGAGTTCCCTGCGAGGAGTCTCACCGCCAGGTCCAGGCCTGCTGGTTTAAGGTTCTTGTATGCCAATGTGATTGATGTAGGTGTGACTTCTAAGATACTAATGAGGGTGTGATGATAATGCATCCCCTAGCCAGGAAACCCAGAAAAGCAACCCCAAAGAGGTCACATTTACTTCTGTCATGGGAACTGAGAAGGAGGTAGCAGGCAGCTTCTGCAATCACACTGGCTTCCAGAAAGCTCAGAGGAATTTTTTTTTAATCAATTCGAATATTCATTGAAAAAGTTTACAGAGTACCTACTGCCAGCCAGGTTTTCAGTGTCTGCTGGCTTTGATATTTCCCTTTCTTTGAAAGAAATCTTGTTTCTAATTTATGCTATCTTGTCTTTTTTTATATTTCCTTGTAAGATGCCCAGAATCCTCTCTGAAACAAGGCAGGGTATAATTAAACTGTGCAACACAGCACTGCAGGAAGCTGACACTAGCTCAGATGCATTAATCATCTCTTCTTATATTTCTTAGTTTTCCAATATATGAGAATTTTTTACATCTCTTATTTTATCTGATTTGCATGGCGATGTGTAGAGGTAAACAGGAATTATTGCCTCCATTTTGTGAAGGTGTATGCTGAGGTCCCTGTGGTTTAAAGACTGGTTCACATTGAGTGGATCTTGGACTTGAATCCCTTACAACCACACTTGCTCCAGTTTTCTTTCCACTGTACCAAACTGGGTTATATATTATGAGACATAATATTCCTACAACAGCAGCAGCTTTGCTCCAAGGCTGACGTCATCACAGTCACACGGGGCTGCTGGTGGCAGCCAGGACGGTGCGCTGTCCTGCTTGCCTTTCCTGAGGAGGGAGAGAAGCCTCTTCTGTGAGCACAGCACACAACCCTTGCCCTGAATCTGCTCATTTAGGCTGAGGTCATGGCTGAAGCCTGGGTCAATCTCCAGGGAGTTGCATTCCTTGGTTAGACTGGGCCTTTGGGGGTTCATTGTGGAATTCTCTCAGGGATGAAGTGGCTTCCTCTGAGTCACACTGACTACCTAGCAGATGAGCTGACTCATGAATGAAACCAGGTTCTGTCAGAAGCCTGGACCATAGGGCAGCCAAGGGCATTGCTACACACAACTCTCAGACACCGCCTCACCATTGAACTTACTGGAAAGCTTCTACAAGACAAGGAGCATGGACTGACAAAGCCAAGTCCTTTCATCAAGACAATGGGAGAAGACCCCAGGGCCATTTCAGTGATCCTGGAGACCGCCCCTGCCATCCTCAGAGTGCTGGGACCTGAGAGGGCACAGTGATTTGAAGGCAAAGACCTGGGCATGCATGAAGTCTGAGGGCTTAGAGCCCAGGGCCTCTGCGAGTTTCTCTTCCCTTAATTCCAGCACAGCACCCCTCCCTACCACCCCATGGCTCACACAAACACACTTGTGACCTGGGCTGCTTCTTTGGAGCACATCCACGGTAGGTTTTGTGGATGTCTACATGGTGCTCATTGCCCAGCCTGCAGTGTGTGAGCTGTGAGGCTTGGCTCCCCTCCCCTAGGTTGCAAAGGATGCCTTGGACATCCCCCAGGGCCAGGCAGGGAACAGCCACAGGGTGGCTGCAGAGAAAAGCTCCAGTCAGGCAGCACCTCTGGGAGCTGTAGGTGCAGGGGTGGCCCTGAGACCCCAGAACAGAGGAGCAGTCAGAATTCAGTGCTGCCTGGGACAGTCACAGACACAGGGCTCCACCCTGGAAGGGTTGCACCGTGGGGACAGGATTCTCTGATGCCTCAAGGACTTTGTGTGTCTCGAGGCGAAATCTCCAAATTGCATATGGTTTTCTTCAGTGGGTTTCGGACTTCTTGGGCCCTGTGACCCTTCTCTTCTGCCTTCTCTCTTCCTTTTCAAGTGAGGATGTCTGTCCTGTGCCTGGGCTGCCATCATGTTTTGGAAGCATAGAAGTTATTTGGTTTTACAGGCTCACAGATGGAAGGGGGATTTTCTTCATATGAATCACACTTCATATGAATCACAGTCTCCCGGAAATGACTTTGATATTCCGATGAGACTGTGGACTTAGATCTCAAAGTTGGTGCTGGAATGCATTGACTTATGGAACTACTGGGATCAAATGACTGCACCTTGTAAAAGAGGAGGACAGGAATTCTGAGCAGAAAGCTGCGATTTGAGTGTTTGTGTCCTATCCAAAGTGCATGTCCACTGAAACAGCATTACAAGGTAGGAACTTAAGGAGAGGGGTAGTCTTAGAGACTCGATCTCCACAGGTGGAAATAGCACCCCAAAAGGGCCCCCTTTGTCCTGCTGCCTTTCTCCACGTGAGCACACAGTGACAGGGTGTGGACTTGGAAGCACAGAGTCGCTCTCCCCACACTCCAGACTGTCAGCAGTGCAGTCAGGGACCTTCAGTCTCCAGGACTGTGAGGAATAACTTCCTGTTCTTTATAAATTTCCCAGCCTTGGGTATTTTGTTAGAGCAACAGGAAGAGCCTGACACTGCTTCATCCACACCCGTTCACTGCCCGCTCCCTCAGCGCCACAGCCGGGTCAGGCATGGCTGGTCCGTGCTGTGTGAAGGATGTTGGGTGGAACATTGCCATGGGCTTCCGCAGAAGAGACCACAGTGAGAAGGACAAGCCGGGAAAGATGTGGAGAGGTGGTGCCTCCTGCACCAGGGCGTGGGGCCAAGCCCAGGAGCACGGTTTTCTGATTTATGGTTGGAGTTCTGTTGAGTCCGGTTGGGCCACAGAGGCCTGAGAACCTCCAGCGACATGACAAGTGGGTGACAACGTGCGCCCACAAAGCAGGGGTCTGCACCTAAGTGAGGTCGTTTCCTCAGGTTCAGACACCACCCTTGGATCCCGGAAGATACCAGCAGCAGGCTCAGGCCAGGAGATGAACACCTGCTTTGGAAAGGTAAATGAAGTTTTCATTCGTAACGCTCTTCACACATTGTTAACTTCTGCTGTTCTGTTGACTAGTGTTTGTCCCTTCTTCATCTAATGAGATGATTTTTTATCGAAAGGAGTGACAAGCAGTGAGAAGGGAACCACACGGTTTTCCCCTGCCTACGTGGATTGCTGGTTTTCCTCAGGTGAGCAGCCCACGTCTCCCTCGCGCGTTTTCATATGGTGAATGTTTCTGTAGAGGTTTCTCCCGACAGTGAGATGCTGGCACAGGAAGAGACAGACAAATCAATGGAACAAAATAAATGGTCCAGAAATAGCTTCCAGTACGTATGAGCATTTAATCTGTGATAAAGGGGGCAGCGCGCAGCCATGAGAATGGGAAAGGTTATTTAACAAATGGTGCTGGGACCTCTGGATAGCAATTTGGGGCAAAATCAATTTCAGACCCTCACTTCAGATCATGCAGGGAAATAAATTTCAGATGGACTGAAGACTTGCACATGGAAAATCAAACCTTCAAAAAACTTAAGAAAAAGAGATGTGAATAAGAATTTAATCTCCAGAGGAGGAAGACTTTTCCAAGCATAAAAGAGAAGAAAACACAGAGATTGAGAGTCCTTGATTCACAATTTTATTTTAAAAATCCAAACATTGAGATATACAAAAGATAAAATCATTCTTGAAATAATACTTACTATGGTATATACAAAGTCTTAAATTTTTCTATAAATAGCCCACATCAATCAAAATAAAAGAACAGTACCCCTGGACTAATAAATGGGCAAAGCTATAAAATTTCACAAAAGGAAAATATATCTGATAGGCAAACATGGGGAAAGATCTCACCTCAGGGGTAAGGAAAATGGTAAATTTTCAAAATAAGGAGTGATTTTTTAAAGCCATGGAATTGACAAAAAGTGTTTTAAAATAAGAATATTCAATATTGATCATTATAAATGCATTCATGTGATTCTTTTATAAAACATTTTAGTAATCTGCACTAAGACACTTGAAAATATTCCAAATAACTTTGGACTGCATTTTCAGTTTTGGGAATCTAAGCCTAAAGGATCTTTAAATGTTAAGGGTAAGAGAAGAAGCAGAAAGTGAGGAAGTGATTAGCTGCAGATTCACTGCAGGATCATTGAAAATAGCAAACAATTATAAATAACACTGCTCAGAATAAAGAAGTCGAGCTGAAGATGACACTCACCCATGCTTCAGATTGTGCTAGTGGGCGTACTGTTCAGGGCTGTGGGAGGAAGCAGGCGCAATCAGAGTGATTCAACAAATGTGTAGGAAAGAGACTATTTACAAAACATGGACAGAATACAGGAAAACTTCCAGGGTAGGCTGAACCCCCAGGGCTGGGATAGAATCCCTGTTGCTGGCCCCAAGCCTGGTGGGGTGAGAAGAGGGAGAAACTGCAGGCCTTGGAAAAAAGCTGTGGGAGAAACCACCTTGCGGGAACCGCCACCTGCTAGATGCGGTCACCCCAAACCCCCGCTGCGGAGGGCCCAGGGGACACATGTTCTAGAGCCACCGTCCCTCTTCTCGCTGGAATGTGCCAGGCTCCCACGTTAGTGAAGCAGATTGAAGAAGCTTTGATAGCACCCTAAGAAATGGAAGAAATGCATCTAAATGCTGGGCCTTGTGTCAGGGTCATGGGGTTAGTAGTAGTCTTGTCTTCTGTCCTTATGTTTCAGGTTCTGGGGTTGGTGGAGTCGAGAAGGCCTTTCCTTCCTCTGCATCACCAGTGTCCATGTGGCGTCCGGCACAGCACAGGAAGCCGGTCAGTCGGTGCTGGCCTCGCCTCAGTGGCTGCTCTTCCCCGTCACACTCTGGGAGGCTTCTGTCTCCCAGTGTCCTCACCTGGTGAGGTCCAAGCCACATCAGCCCCCGTACATGGGGTCCCAGGTTGAAAGCAGGCTCAGAGCCCTGGCCTTGGGACACACCCCTCTGTGTCTGCTCTGGCTGTGGTCTGTGATAGTGGCCCCTGCACCCTCTTCTCCCATTCTTCCCGCTCCTCTCACATTCTGCCACTACCTCAAGAATACAGAAATGCAGGCCAGCTTTCCTGCAGTGGAATCTGAGTCTCAAGAGATCTGAGTTCATCAAGTGGCCACAGCTTTCTGTTGAGCCAGATTACTGGTAAGGGGAAACCAGTAGGAGAGTCAGCAGACATCCCGGCTCTGAACGCGATTTGCAGGGTGGCGGAAGTCCACCTTCCTGTGGGGATTGTGTTGACCTTGCTGTCCAGGAGTGGATGCACGCTCTTCCTTGGGGTTTTCCAATACAACATGTCCTGAAAGGTCAGAGGATGTCTCAGCTAGCGCATCACCAGCACCAGGTCTGCACTCAGAGGAAACACGAGTCTCCATGAACAGAACCTCCACACCCGCCATACCCAAGGCTGCTGGGACAGGGGGCTAGTGCCTTCACATGAGTGACCAGGTCCAGTCCTGTGGAGGTCTGTCCTTGTTTCCACCTGGCAGCTGCCATCTGGCCATGCTACTAGTTTAACACATTTTCACGTCCCACAGAACGGTACTAAACCTTGGGGGTACTGCTCCCCAAGAGTGCTGTCAATGAGTCTTCCATTACCATCCTATTGTTCTATCAAGCCAGTTTCTTCTGGGAAGCGGAATAACTGGGAAGATTAAAACATGGATCTGTGACTGTGACCACAGAGTCTCTGCCACAAAAGGAGTTTCTGGGTCAGAGGAGGTGGGGTGTCGGATGCTACAGTTTCATTTTGGACCAGGGAGGTTGGGTGGGCACATCCATTCTTGGTGTTTTTCCTGCCCCTGTTAGAACAAAGGCTTTCCCTGTGCAAGGGAAGGAACAGTCACCCCAGCGCTTTTAAGATGCGGTTTGCTGTGTCCTGGACTGGAGGTGTGGCCCAGAGGGCAGTGTCGATGAGGGGAAGTCCGTGATGCCAAGACCATGAGCAGCAAGCGTCCGTCAACCCTGCCATGTTTGTGCTGTGCATGGGCCCGTGGGGCCAGCCCTGCAGTGTCCAGGCGGGTTAACCTCTGCAAAGTGTTCTTTCTGACCTGCCTGATTGATGTAGTGTCTTCTGCAGTGGATACCTTCAGGCAGTTGGAGATAGAACGTGTGCCCTTCACTCTGTACCCATCCTGGGTGGTCCAGGTCCATTCCTCCCATGCACAGCTTGGTCCTCAGTCTTTAGATCTGGTTCTTTCCTCCTAGAAGCTCGAAATTGTTTGCACATGGCTGATGAGTCCACGTGTAGACCTGCTGTTCCCTGTACCTCGGCCTTTGCCTCCTGAAATATGTTCTTCCTTTGCTCTCTTCCACAGAAAGCACGGAAAAGGACAGATCTGCACTACTGTGTGAGTAACATCAGTCAGCAGGAGCAGCACGGGTTCCTGTCACTTAGCATCTCACAGTCAGATTTTGGGTCCCTACCAGAGCCCACCGATGGGTCTGAAGTAGACAACAATTATCCCAGATGACCTCGTCACAGACCCCAGCTGTGAAGTTCTTTGGGATTCCAGGGTTCCCATCTCCAGTACCAACGGGGCTGTGGAATCCGCAGGCTCTGACCCAGCACCGCAGGCCGGTTGCTGCCCGGCTTGCTGCCGAGCCTTGTTTTGCTCTGAGCATAGTTTAACACTGTAGTTGCTCTAGGCTGCTCAGCAGAGCATCCCAAAGCCGACTCACATCACCCGGGTGCTGGGCATCTTTCTGCAGGAGGTGACGTAAGGCACAGCAGCATGTCTCTGACCACGACAACACAACCCCTAGAAACACAGGGCTGTTGGACCCTGGAGACTGCACCAGTGTGACAGACACACAGAACTCAAAGGAGCTTATCACCTGCCTTCTGACATGCGTGGGGCTTGCAAGGCGTGTGGCGTGTCTGCAATGTCTGCCCCCCAAAACTGCGCCCTGCCATCAACATCGAGGACCAAAGAGGCAGCTGATGAACTAGACCTGAGTCTGAAGGAGAAGAAGGTCCCCCTGGGACCCAAAAGGACAAAGTCACACAGCAGGGATGTTCTTGACAGGAGCCCGGGTCTTTGGATGAGGAGGAACTGAGCCTTCACTGAACCTATAGGAAAGAAACAGGGAAAAAACAATCGCCCAACAGCACAGTTCCCTCTCTGATCTCCTGCTCAGAGCCTGGCAGCCAGAGGAGAAAAACTACCAGGGCGCCCTCACTAACCAGGCTCCTGGCCACCAGGCAGGACCAAGGACAGCAGGATTGGAGGACAAGGAAGGTCCCAGGGGTGTGTGCAGAAGCAGGGCATGTGCTTGCTCTAAGGAGATGATTAACTTTAGTAACCAGTGTGGGGAGAGGGCAACTGGAACAAGTAAAGCAGCACTGTTTTGTCAGCAGAAACATTATAACTGGCTTCATCATCTTGACAAACCTGCTTTCAAACTGAGATGGTGAACTCTTTTAAGAATACTATGACTTTTAAAAAGTTCATCATAATAGTTTGGAAATAGCAAGTACTAACTTAACTTAATAATAAAAAAATATAAACTATGCAGTTAGAACTGTAAATATGTAAATTACATATTTCAAGCACGTACAGATCATAAAATGTTTGCCAAAGTTGACTATGGAGCAGAATACAAAGCAAAGGCTCAACAAATATCAATGGGCTGACCCCACCCAAAGTGTGTTGGTGGGCCCCAGTGGGATTGAAGAAAATAGTAAAAATGATAAGACAGGACTTCAGGGGAAGAGAACAAGAAGTCAACAAGAAGCAAGCCCCCGCCCCTGCCCCAAATCAGCACCATGTGTGGGGCACCAATGGGGAGAACCAGATGCCAGCCCCTTCCAGTGCAGGTGCTGGGAAACAACAAGAGCCCACCCCCTTCCTCCCTAAGTGACCAACTGATCCGGAGAAGCACAGGCTGCGATGACAGCTATTGAGGTGAAATGCAATTTAATGCTTTTGGTATTTAGTGTTTCACTGACTTTGCAAGTCAAAGCCAGTAGTCTGGTCATCTATTCAGAGGACAGCAATACCCAATGTAGCATCTATGGGGATCTCCTTCTGAAGGTGGTGGCCATTGTTGACTCCCTATTATCTTGTTTTAAGATCCAGTATCATTTCATTATTTTGTTTGGTTGGGTTTTATTTTGCTTGATTGTATTATATCTGATGGCATGAGCTGTTATTTAAAGATAATAAGATATATTATGGCAGCCATTTTGGATTTACTATTATCTTGTTTTGAAGCGCATTCAATGTTTTGTTTTATTAGTTGTACTCTGTTGTGTTTTGTGTGATTTTTACTATGACTGAAGGTATGGGCAACTATTTTGAAGACAGCAAGAGACATTATGGTAACCACTGTTGATTTCCTATTGTTTTGAAGTCCTGTGTCACACTGGTTCTGTTTTATTTCACTTGGTTTTATTCTCTTTAAAATAAAAATTTTTTAAAATACAAATAAATAGAAATGATAAGACAACTGAAAAACTCCAATGTGACTGGAAATTAAGCAGTATGCTCCAACATAATCCTTGAGTCCAAAAACAAATCATAGTGCAAATTAGAAAGTATTTTGAACTGAATGATAGTGAAAATAATTTCCATACTTACATTGATATTTATGCCCTTAACTGTATTTGTTAGGTTAGAGGGAACAAAACCCTGAAAATAAATGATCTACATATCCTCTCCAAAGACTAGCAAAATAATATATTTAAACATAAGAAATCATAAAAAAATAGTAATGGGAGTCATTTATTAAGTAAAATGTAAACATAGGATATAGACTTTTTACAGTGAAGGTTGAGTTATTGAAAGTCTAATAAAATTGAATAAAATCCCTACAGATATCCATGAAGAGGAGAGAGTAGGACAGGAGACTGACAGACTTAGGTGGGCGCCCAGGAAGGGCACTTGCTGGAACACATTTCACCTGGAGGAGCAAGAAAGGGTGAGCAGAGGCTGAGGGTGGTTCTCTCATTTGAAACACTCCCTCTTCTCTGGGTGTCTAACGCTGAGACAGTTTTCACCACTCATGGCCTAGCCAAATCCCCAGGGTGATGACCCTGTCATGCCACACAGAGCACACCGTGTGATGATTCCTTAGTCCTAACCCAGAGGGACGTGCAGCCTGAATTCCTGAAGCAAGAGTGGCTGTCCTACCGTGGCTGGTCCTCCAGATCTCATGGTGCAATTAATGGCCATTGTGTCAGTTCTGGGGACATGACTCTTAGAGAGGACCAGTCATCCAGGGTGCCTGTTTCCTGGAGGTGAGCGCTCACTCTGTGGAATAGGGTTAATAACCTCAAGGGTGGGTCACTATGAAATGAGGTACCTCTGGCTTTCTGTCTCTTCCACAAACCTGCTTGTCTTTCTCTTTCCACCATAGCTAGAAGATAAGCTGAAGATACACCATGCCCTGGGACATTTAAATCTCCAGATCTGTGAGCAAAAATAATCTCTGTTCTTTATGTATCACCCAGTCTTTGGCATTCCATTGTAGAAACATAAATAAACAGCAATAAAGGGAAACATCTATGCATCCCAAGGGCTATTGGCTACCCAGTCTGATTTGATGCTGATGTCTGCAGAGCTGAGCTGTGTTCCCAGCTCTCCTGGTAGAAGGGAGTTGTGTGAGCACCACGTAAGAGATGCCAGCCTCTGGAGCTGCCCACATCTGCTAAGTAAATGAAAACCAGTAGTAGAAGTCCGTGTAGTAGTAGTAGTAGAAGTCAGTGGCATTTTCAGAGACCTAGAGGATGCAGAGTGGCCCCTATCATAACTTGACTTAATTCACCAGCCTGGCAGGGTCCAGATGGAGCCTGGGGAATAGCTGTGGCCTTCCTCAGCCTCGAGCAAGTGTTGTTAGGTCTAATTACAGTTTCGAAGCATGGCACTTCACTAGGGTAGATTGATACAGCCTCAGATCCATGGTACATGGTCATCAACTTGGAAAATGTGTTCTTTTCTAACCCAATCAGGAAAGCAGAATAGAAACAGTTTATATTCACATGGAGCAGCAGTATTTACTTGCAATTTTGCTTTAGGGCTATATTAACTCCTCCACTCGTAATGTAATCTGAAGAGGCCTGGACCATCTAGAAATCCCATAGACTATTACATTAAGCCATCATATCCATGATAATAGGCTGTTCCGGCAGGACGAATGTGAGGGAGTTGACCTGGCAGGCCCTTCATGAGACACTTGTGCTGCTGAGAATAGAGGAGAAAGCCTACAGAGACGCAGGAGCCTGCCACTCATGCAAATGCAGGGGGCATGCCAGGACACCCCTCCAAATAAAAATAAATGTCTACGTCTTACCTTTCCTGTTTCAAAGAAGAAGGAAATTTTCTGCAGGGCATTTTCTGGTCCTGGAAGTAACACATTTCGGACCTATAAACACTGTCACCATTCATCTGAAAACAGTACTGTCACACCAAGGCTTAAAGTGAGGTGGGTCCATTAGCAACCTGTCCTGAGATGGAAATTGTACATCTCGGACCAATCTTTAGCAGGGCCAGAAAGCACAAGAAAACTGCCCAAACAGGTTGCCTCACTGGCAGATCAGGGGGCCAGAAGAAAAATAATTGAAATATCCCAGATAGGGATGTCCGAGTCAGACATGTGGGATTAGATACTGCATCTTTTAGGTGATCCTGGAAGTACCCCCAAGAACAGCCACCCTTTCCAGGAAGGGTTTTGCCTCCCCAGCCTATAACCCCATCCAGTGACACCATCTGGAGATCTGTGAAACGCTGGGCCAACCAACAGTGATTTCCATACAATTCAGCTTCCATCCTGCAGGGAGGTCAAGACTGAGCCCATTCTTGTGGGATTCACTGGTACCAAAAACTTCCACCTTGATAGAGTCAATACTGTACTTAATTCGCTTTCAAATGAAGTGCTGTTTTGGATCAGCTGTGGTGTCATCTCTGAGGCAATATCCTTTAGGGATGAGATGCTATCCTATGGGACAGAGTATATGAATTAAGCCCGAGCCTTTATACGGTGCTATGTTCCTGAAAGGGCAAATATAGAGTATTTAATAACCGAAGGATGTGTGTAGGAATGACCATATTTATCAACACTTCTAATAATCTAATAATAATCACAGATTTTTTTCTGCTCATCCATAAAACTGGACTTTGTAAGATTGTGGTTTAATTCCCAAACAGTGTACAATCTTCCTGTAGATGTGTCTTAGTTACTTTTCTCATTGCTGGTATACAATACCCAAGTTAAACACAAGACAAGTTAAAAAAGGAAAGATTTATTTTAGCTCATAGTTTGTAAAAGTTTTAATCCAAGTCAGCTGGCTCCAAGGCAGGGTAGCATGGCAGAGGAGAAGCAGTCCATGGCATGGCAGGCAGGAGGCACAAAGCAGCAAGCCTTTCTTCCCCTTTTATTCCATTCAGGCTACAATCCCATTGGTTAGTGCCATCCACACCCAGGGTGGACCTCTGGTGGGCCTTTCCGTAAATCCATTCAGCTACACCCAGAACTATGCTAATACAGCCAGTGGGCTAATCCAATTATCACACATCCATATTCCATATTCATATACCCTAGATCCAGTAACATACACTTATGATTCAGCCACCTCCCAAAAGCACCCCCCAAGCACATGAGGATTTGAGGGGGGACATCTACATGTAAGCCATAGTAAGGTTTCACTGAAATATAATTTATATTGCCTTCTCCATACTATGAAGACATTATGTCCAGGAATCAGCAATCAGGAGATATAATTATCTTGTCAGGATTAATTAACATTGATCAATGGGAAGAGATAGGAATACTGTTAACAGGTTGGGGTAGGAAGGAATATATGAGAGATTCAAGGGACCCCCCCTTGGTACATTTTGTGACACAGTTCTGCTACAACTTTTGATTTTAAAAGCAGAAGTGCAGCAACCCTGGCTCAGGAAGGGAGTGCTCCCAGGCTCCTCAGTGATGCAGGTTCAGGTTACACTGCTGGTAGGAGCAGTAGCTGGGTGTGGGAGGGACTTAGAGTGCACAGCAGAGTAGGGAAACTGAGCAGGCACGACCCTCACTGCAATGATGGGATTGTGTGCAGTTCTTTCCCTGGCCTCCCACTGCACACTTCCTCATGGGATGAGCAATGCCAGGCAGGCCCTCGATACCTGCTCCCTGAGTGTGCTTGCAGAAGTACATCATGCCTTGCAAGGGGTGGATTGTAGCAGACCCATGCATGCTGTATTCTCCACCTTCAAAAAGCAATTACTATATATTTGTTAGAAGAACAGTTATCTGAAAGATTCAACCATTAACTCCTTAGTATCCATCTCACATTTTGAGTCAAGGTCATGTTCACACCAAGAAAGACTCAAATCATTGACTGAGCAAAGTGATAAAAAATGTCCTTGCCATTTTCACTCGGGAAAATTCTGATAGGCAGCGATTGCCCCAGAGTTCACTGCTTCATCTAAGCAATCCTGCTTCTTTCTCTCCCTTTCTGAGGAGTTACTCCAAAAACCTTTTCAGTCTGCACTCTGCCTTAGTACATGTGACACTCAAGTACGTAGTGTAACGGTTGTTACCAGAGACTCTCCATACATTAGGGAAACACCCCACAGGGCGCCACGTAGCACTTTATGGCAATGCATTTGAAATGTATACAAAACAAGTGCCAAGAAAAATACAATCACCAAAATTAAAGCAAAAGTACTTTGAAATGAATGATCCTTTGTCTACTAAATAATCAAATATAAAATTAAAACTTTCCTATAAATAAAACCCCAGGCCCAAATAACTATATAAATTAACTCCACTAAATATTTAAGGAAAATTACAATAGCTTTACATAAACTGTTTCAGAAAATAGAGAATACTTTCTAAATATTTTTATGAGTCCAGAATAATTTTAATATCAAAAAGGGATCAACAGATGGAGGGAGGTAGGGGAGGGCAAAGGGATGAAAACAGGAACTAAGATGTGTCACGCACGTGTGGCAGCTCCACAGGAAGAAAGCAAACGTCGTTCGCTGTCAGTGTGCACTGAAAAGGTGGGGTGGCAACTTCCTGAAGGGTTACAGGAAAGGAGAGATTTTGAGATGGGCAACTGCAGCTAGAAATTTCTCTCTACGCACTGCTCTCACTAAACCCCATAAGTTTTGGGTTACTGTGTTTTTCTTCTCATACATCTCAAATATTTTATGTAGTCTCTCCTGTGATAGCTTCCTTGTCTAACCTGCCTGACTCATTTGTTAGTATTGCCGCATACTTGTGAATTTCCAAAATTGCCTTTTATTGTAGTTTTCCAGTTTTATTCTGTTGTGATAACAAACAGGTATGCTTCTAAACATTTCTGATTTATTGAGGCTTATTTTATGGCTAATCTTATAATCTGCCCTGAAAAATAGCCCATGGACTCCTGAGAATGCATACTCTGCTGTTGTTGGGTGTAGAGTTCTAGAAATACAGATTCTACCTTTGGTGTAATTGGTTTAGTCTCTCAAATCTTCTATTTCTTTGCTGATTTTCTGCTTAATTGCACTCTCCATTATTGATTGTGGAGTTTTTAAATTTATGACTATCATTGTATTTTTTTTTCTTCAATTGTACTGGTTTTTATTGTGTATTCTTAAGGCTTCACTATTAGGTACATGTCTATAATTGATCTTCTAGATGGATTGGAAGTTTTACCATTTTAAAAACTCACTATTGGTCTAGTAGCAAATTTTGTCTTACAGTGTTCAAGTCTTCTTTGATGTTAGTATAGCCTCTCCAGATCTCTTTTGGGTGCTCAGCGTTTCACTCTTTTTCCTACCCTATTATTTTGACTGATTTGTGTTTCTTACAGACAGTATAGAACTTGGTCATGTTTTAAATTTAGTCTGCCAATATCTGCCTTTGGATGACGTTGTTATATCATGTACATAAACTCTTACTAAGAAGGTAAGATTTTTGTGTCATGTTGTATTTTTTTCTACATACAATACCTTTTTGTTCATTTGTTCCTCAAGTTCATCTTATATTAAAACAACCCAGTTTTGTATTAACACCAACATAATTTCATCAGAATTCAAAGGCTTCCCCCCAGTTTGGCTCCACTGTCTCCTCTCTTGAATTACTATTGTCACACAAATGTATCTTTATGTATACCGCATACACTTTTTATTATCTTTAATTAAGACAAAAAAAAGTTATGAACAAGTTCACTCGTAATGTCTTTTATAGGCGTTTATTTGTATCCTTCCTTTCTTTCTGTAGATTTAAATTACTGTCTAATGGCCTCTCATTTGAGTTTAAAGGACTCCCTTCAGTATTTCTAATAATCATGTGGCAGCTCTGGAAACCAAATCCACTCCTGGATTTTGTTGCTTTACTAACTGTTGCTGTTAGTGCTGCTGCTTGTTGAATGACTTTCCTGCACTAATTTTGTGAAGTCTCGGCTCTTGGTCATGTGTGCCTAGGGACATCTCTGCTTAAATAGCTCCGTGCTCAGAAATGTGCTTAATTTCTCTGAAGCAATCAGTCCCCCATCAGTGCCCCTTGTTCCGCCACTATTCAGTGCCATGACAGACAGCTCACATCTAGGCTTTAGCCTTCGCTCCCTGCAGGTGCCAGGCATCCAGTCGGTCCACTGAGAGGCCGGGGCCTTCGGAGGTGGCAGCACAGCAGCGTGCAAAGTGCTTTGTCTGTTTCCTCTGTCCCACTCACCTAGAACAATGCCTGACACCCGAGACGCTTTGTAAGTGTGCAGTGACCACGCCTTTATTCCTCTAATGGAACTGGCTCTGGATGCCCAGAAGACTGGGGGTGCTTTTGTCCATTTTCCAGGGTGAGAGACAGTAGTTACTAGCAAAGCTCTCTGAAGTTCATGCTGCAAAACTGTACATTATTCTTTTAATAAAACCACATATTGTAGAAAAATAAATGTAGGCCTAGGTTTATCATTTTAGAATAATGCAACTGCAAGGTACATTTTGTTTTGTGTCTCTGTTATTCTATGTTCTCCAAATTCTATGCATTGAGTAAATTTGTAAGTTTAGACACATAACTCCTTAAATGAAAACATATCCTGATAATACATGCACCTAATTAAAAAGTAACACCACACTTTTTGCTAGCATACATGTCTTCATATTATTTGCTCAACAAATATTCATTTAATGTCAGGCTTTCAGGGTGCTGGGGATAGAGTGCTGAATAAAATAAAGTCTACACCCTATGGATCTTGTTTTTCAGTAGGAAATACAGCAAATCTTTTTAGCATCTTTGGTCATTAATCCCCAAATGACTATAGGGCAGGTACCTACTGCCTAGATATATCAATTTTAGACTTGGTTTATTTGTCAGTTTGGCTATCCATCATTATTTTAGTTCTTCTATTAGGAGACTTGTAATAAAACTTATCATTCACCCAGGGTGTTTTTCAGAAGAAAGAGCAATGCCATTAATACACACGTCAAGACAACAGACAGTGACAGATACTGCACTAGGAGATCGCTCACTGGTAACTTTTAAGTTCTGTATCAGGTTCTAGCAGCTTTGGTTCTTCTTACATGGGCATTCCTCACCTTTAATTATTCCCTCTCTTCCCTTTCACTGCCAATATTTTTATGTTTTTTACTATTATATTGCAAAATGAATGGTTCTTCAGTTTTAAACCATATTTATGTCATCACTGCCTCACCCAAGTTGATCCTAAAATATGAAAAATCAAAAATGGTTTTATTACTTTCAGGACTTTGCAAATATTTTTCACTACTAAGATCATGATCATTATGATTAATTTCTTTTATTTCATTCCAGCTTTTCTACACTGAAGTTTTTAATTCCATATCTTAATTCTTGTCTATTAAGAACAAGTCTTCATGTCTCAATTGGATTCAATTTCTTTTTCTAATTAAGTGATCTTTTCAGTCATCCACTTTGCTCCATTAGTTGCCGGTTCTTCCTTCTGTGTTTTTGTAAGCCCTGTGCTAAAGATCTTTCATTCGGTCATCATACTTCCTTCCTTTAAAGGAAGAATGAGGAGGAAGACATGTACTTTATGATAAATCTCTCGTATATAAAAAACATTTGAGGCTACTTTTTTCTTAGTATTAACTTCAAGAATAAAACTATAGTTACCCCCCTCTAAAGGAAGAAACGAGCGTTATTTCCTCCTCCTAAATGCCCCTTCTCCGCAATTCTAGTTTCGCTTGCAGACTCTGGAGCTTGGCTCTGGGGACCATTGTTATTAAGTGCTTCCTTTGTTCTTCTTTACTTTTTGTGACTGTCTTTACCTTCACATTTGAATTTGCTTTTGTAACTCTGTTACTTACAGATCCCTCAACTCCTTTTAGCCTCAGAGCACGCTGGCAGGAGAAGGGCTGTACCCCAGACCGCCCAGAGTCCTCAGAGCCCCAGGCCACTTTGTCAGGATGAAAAGACAGCAAGAGGCAGCAACCACAGGCATCCAGTCAGCGGGACACCAGCTCCCGGACACATCTTCCTGCATGCCTTTGCTCCACCTCGCACGACCAGGGTCCAGCTGCAGCGAGCTTCCGCCTCTGTGTGAGGAAGGGTGTGGGCTTTGGAGTGAGGCTGTCTTGGACTCAATCCCACTCCAGTATAATCAGCTGTGTGGCCCAATTAAAAACTTTCCACAAGCCTCACCTTTCTCCATCAGCACAATATGCCAATAATGTCAGCCTCGAAGGATTATGATGAAGGTAAGTTTGATGATGTCTGGCACTCACACTCACCATGCTTGGCACACAATAAGCCTTTCACCAGTCCTAGCTCTAGTTATTCTAAACCCTGACGGGAGGCATCCTCCTCCACAAACAGGGACATCCCGCTACCCCGTACCACACACCAACCCTCCACTCCCTGGGTCAAGACCCCATCAGGCTGTGTGCCGTAACATAAAGGAAGGCATGTAAGACCCAGAAGGGCAGATGCCTTGCCTGTCTGACTTGTGGATGTGCCCTGAGAGTTTAAACCTGCATCAGACATCTGGTGAGTACTAAGCAAATACCCCTAGAGTAAGCAAACAGCCCGCAAACTCCGCAATTAGATAGAACTCTGCTTGAATCCTGGCTCACCCGTTTCCTAACTGGGTAACTTTGAGCAAGTCACATCATCTCTCTAGGTCATAATTTTCTCAGCTACAAAGAGAGAAAGGATAATACTTTCTAAATCTAACCTGCAGAGTTTATCACACACAACCGCATATGTTAAAGCACTTCATAACCTTCACATCGAGATCAAAATGTCTCTGCAATTGGAGGCCACACAGAAAAGTCCTTCCCAATCATTCGCCATGAATTTTGATCCACCTTCCTCTCCTTATGAGATCGAAAACTCAGGTTAAGAACACTCAGAATGCCCCGCCCCGATCTCTTGTGGCCCCTCTCTCAGCTATGCCCGTCCTTAGCCCTGGCTTTGAGAGCCCTGCTCTGCTCCTGCCTCTGGAACCTGGGGCATGACTCGGATGGCCTCGGTCAGACTCTGGGTTTACCATTCTCGGCACCTTTGGCTGAGTCAGGTAGGAATTCCTCACTCTGGTTCCTACCCTGTGGCACCCAGTACCCATTCCAAAGGCCACCTCCCCTCGTACCATGGGTACAGTCAACCGGTAAGTTTTACTAGGCCACTTTCCTAAACGTCAGACTTAGGTGGAACTGAAACTTTCCTATTCAGGACAGAAAGATTTAGGACAAAGGATGCCTGTGAGGACCCCATGAATTTTTTTTAATTTTGTAATTACCCAATACAACAGACAATAAAATCAGAGGAAGACAAGTGTTTGGTAGAGCAGCCTGGGAGGAAACTGGAACTCTCTGTGCATGTGGTAATGGGCTGAATTAGTGACAGATTCCCAGGGGTGAGTTCCGACTCAGCCCAGAAAGTTTAGAAAAGACATCTGCTGAGATAAAGACATCTGCTCAATAAAGACACTGCCCTGGGAGTGCAGAAGAAAAGAGGATATTGGAATGAATTCAAATTAAAAATGGTCGGAAAAATGAGTCTAGTATTAAAACGCCTGCTTAGATGCTGCTAGAATTCCTAATTCTACAGGCTCAGCTGCACGTGCTGTATTCAGCCAAAGGCACAGCCCAAAGTAGAGGCCTGGACAGGCTGATCCACCTGTGGACACCTCCATGTTCTTTCCATTCTCACATAACTGAAATGATTTGGGAAGCACTAGAAATAACACAAAAAGGCAGTGGCACCAAAATAGATTTGTGGCAAACATTTGATGACCATTGCAAGAGCCATGACTGACCCAGTCCTCACTGCCGTCAGCCCATGCCAGCCATGCAAGATAAAAGATTCCAAGGAAATGGTCAGGATCCAGCACTTGCAGTGTGGCTACCTTAATTGTGAGAAGGGACTACTTCTGATCAAAGGGAAGGGAAGGGACTCCTAAGCGAACGCCACTGTGGTTGGGTTTGTCTCCTCTCGGCGTCTACTTTTCTGAGCCACTGTTGCTCTAGCTCATCCCTGGGCAGGAAAGGGAGGAGCTCTGGAGGACGAGCACTCCCGGGGAGGAATGCGCAGTGCTCACCTGGGGATAGATGTCCACTGATGGCTTACGCTAGGGAAATGAATGAGAGAAGCAGGGTGACAGGGATTGAAGAGCTGAGCTACAAATGGGCACTTTCAGAACTGTCCCCTGATGATTCTGCTGGCTAGGTGTCACAAACATGTGTGTGGAAGGCAGCCACCATGTACAACAGTGCACACGAGGTCCAATACTGCTCCTTGGCTGGGGTGAAAGTAGGTACAACTGTTCGAAATTTTCCTGTGGATAAGCAAGAGTCTCCCTCCATCCTTATCACTGAGAGTCTTCTATAAAACACCCAGTGATTCAGCTTTCTGGATGGCAAGTATCCACGAGGGTTGTCAGAAACTCCCAAGCAAAGAGTGACAAAAATCCAGTGACTGACTATCCCGCTTCAAGTCTTCCTGTACACCTTCAATGATCAGGATATTGTGGTACTGATGAGAGAACAGACAGCAGGTCACTGGAACAGAACAGATAGCCCAGAAGCTGCAAATGTATCCAGCTTATCTTTGACAAAGGAGCAAAGTCAACTCAACAGAGGAAAAAGTGTCTCCCCACCAAACCAAGGTGGAAGCATTGATCACACACACAAACCAAACAGACGAATACAAACACAAATCAACATTACTCCTGGGACAAAATGGATCAAAATGGAGGAAGACTTAAATGTAAAATGCAAAGGTACAAAAGTTCTAGAAGGTAACGTAGGAGAAAATCTAATGGCCTAGAATTGCCACGGCCTGTGAGATATAATGCCAACAGTAAGATGCGTGAACAGAGAGGTCGAGCTGTTGCCCTCCATGAGAATTAACAGGTTTTCCTTGTGAAAGGTACTGTGAAAGGGTGCAAAGACAAGCCATAGACTAGGGAAGAAATATAAAATAGGCATCTGATAAAAGATTTGTACTAAAAATGTTTTTAAAAGCTCATAAAACTACACAATAAAGATGTACAAGCAGATTCAAAATGATCAAAAGTCCTGACAGATTTCTCCACAGAGACGTACAGAAATGTCAAGTGAGCCTGAAAAGCTGCTTCACGTGCGCGTCCCAGGGAACCGCAGATGAAAGCGAGCCGCCCCTGCACACCGACGGGGCTAAAACCCGGAGCACTGACGCCATGGTGCAGAGTGCAAAGATGCAGGCAGCGAGGCCCGCATGCACGGTGCAGGAATGCACGGCGGGACAGCACTGAAGGAGGAGCGGGCAGGGTATGTTCTCACAGTTAGACGTCACCCTGCCGTACAAGCCAGCAGTCACAGACATTCACCGAGGGTGTGAAAAACTCGGTCCCCGCCGCAAGCTGCACATGGATGCACTCAAGGGAACATCAGTCACACAAGATGAAATTCTGTTCTTTGCCACAGCACAGAGAACCCCTAAGAGCAGTGTTACACGAAATAAGCCAGGCACAGAAAGACATCACATGGCTTCCCTCGTTAGTGGGTTTTCTAAAAGCAGTTGCCCTCATAGAGATTGAGCTCAGGGTAGAGGTCATCAGAGGCCAGCAGGTGTGGGGCAGTGAGACGGGAGGAGACTGGCCAGTGGGCTTGTGGGACACTTAGGTAGGAGGACAGGTCATGGAGATCAGCGAAGGTAACTACACGACAATCTTGTGTTGATGCTTTCAAGTAGCAGAAGCGGACAGAGGGTGCTCTCACCACAGGGAGCAACGGACACACAGGATGACAGCCCTGACGAGTGTGTGTATCGATCGCCAGGCAATGCACACACCATCCCGTGTCCCGCAGATACGTACAAGTATTAGGTGTCAGTGACATCTTTTAGGAAAAAATGATCCAGAAGAAAAAGCTATAACTGCTTCATAAAATTTAAACTTTGAAATGTTGTATCAGAAATTTATCTCAATGTTGTCACGACCTCTGGAAACATTCTTAGTAGTACCAGGCCATTTTCCGCTCCCCACCAACGGGTAGGAGTCCGCTCTGCACACTTGCCCCTGCTTCTTAGTTTTGGCCTTCCAGTGTCAGGTGAGAGTTCGGTGGACCTTAACTCGCACCTCCTTGGTTAGTGAGGTCGAGCACCTCTTCAGTTCCTGTGGCCATCCACAGGCCTTCCTCGGGAAGATGAGACACGGAGATTGGCAGTGGGAGGCAGTGGGTGCCGAGAGAGGTCTGGTCGGGCAGCGCTCGGGAGGCAGAGGTCTGGGCTTGCTGTCTGGTGGCGCTGAGCCATGGGGTGGGAAGCCACACCGCAGAATGAAGTGAGGAGCAGCCAGCTGGCAGGAAGCTCGTGGTATCCTCTCGGTGTGTGGGGATCAATGTGCCTGCAAGGCAGAGATGCTGACTAGACATTGGATAGATCATTAGATGTACAGCTCAGAAGTCAGAAGGCCCAGGCCAGCACGCAGAGGACCCGGGACGCTGATGTGAAGGGGCATCAGGGTGTGGACCTCCGTCCCAGAGCAGCTCGGGTGGCAGGCAGCTCCTCCAGAGCTCTCAGCGCTTCCCAAGCAGAGCGGTGTGAAGAGCGCCCTGCC
Organism: Dolichotis patagonum; assembly: GCA_004027295.1. Taxonomy (NCBI): domain Eukaryota; kingdom Metazoa; phylum Chordata; class Mammalia; order Rodentia; family Caviidae; genus Dolichotis; species Dolichotis patagonum. The sequence goes on along the minus strand of PVJX010026445.1, from coordinate 1,464 downwards.
CGGGGCCTCGAGTGGCCTTCAGGCCGACACTGTGAGGCAGACACAATGGGCAGCACGGTTTAAAGCCTGAAACTGAGGCCCAGAAAGCTAAGACGATCCATCTCAGGTCACCAACCAGGTAAGAAACAACCGACAGCTCAGCACCTGGTGCTTCCAAGTGCCCGAGCCGCCAGTGCGTTTTCAAGGACTTCGACTCCATGGGCTTCGGCGGAGGCACACACTGACCCCGCCATCCACGCACCCAGAGCCCTCAGCCTGAGTCAGGGTTTTCCTGGAGGACATGTCTGTGACTATGCTGCCATTGCATTCAGCACATGTCTCTTTAATTTCTATTTTGTGGTAATAACTGGAAAATGTGATCGATAGTTTTCTGGTCTCATTAGTCAAATTAATATTTGTACTGCAAGCAACCTGAAATGTTGGCCACTACAGTGAAAAGGGTTTAGAAAAATTAGGGACAAAGGTTGCTGTTAGAGGAGAAATTAAATAGATTATCTCATTTGGAAGAAGAAGATGACTTTCAATTTACAAAATGGCAAGGTTTTTTCTTAAAAATTCCCTGGGATGAAATCAGCCCACAACAATATAGGAATCCAAGCAGCCAAATTGATAAATTTGGAATTTAATTAACTGAGCTCAGGACCACTCATATACAGACCCGCCTGGTTCAGGGTCCAAACAAGTGGCCCCAACTGGAAAGTTACAGAGTTTTTAAAAGAATCACAAAAGACCTCCTGTTGGAAACAATTCAGCTCGAATCTGTCATTAATTTTCAGTTGACACCTGTATCCTGCTTCTTTTGTTGAGCAGGTTAATTTTTCTCCTGTGGGTACAGCTCATTCTGCTTTTCTCATGGGACTTATACCCTGAGTAATTTTCCATTTTTCTGAGTCAAATACAGGGCAGTATGGGGCTGGGGATTTAGCTCAGTGGTATAAGCACCTGCCTGGCAAGTGCAAGGTCATGAGTTCAATCCCCGGTACGAAAAAAAAAAATACAGGGCACTAGTTAAATGCAGGGCTCAAGATGGCGTCAGTTATATTAAGCCACAACAGGCAGCATAGGTGGGCAGGCCACTGCTCTCAGAGCCTGCTTGTCCTTCTGCTCAAAGGAGAGCAAGAGTGGCCACCCACGCGTCTCCTGTACTGCAGGTGAGGCGATGGTCCACAGAGCTAGAAACACATGAGCCCATTAACCCAGGTTGACACCTCCTCAGCTGACAGCCTCCATGGCTCCAACATGGACACCCTGGCTGGGCTGCAGTGAGACCCCAGGGGAAGAGGACCCAGGGAGGAGGACTCAGGGGAGAAGGGCCAGGGGAGAGGGGTGCAGGGAGGAGAAGATGGGGGAGGAGGGCCCAGGGAGGAAAGCTGGAAGGAGGAGGACTCAGGGGAGGAGGGCCGGGGGAGGAGGACTGAGAGGAGGAGGGCCAGGGGAGAGGGTGCAGGGAGGAGGAGGTGGGGG
>PVJX010026444.1:0-25847 GCA_004027295.1 Dolichotis patagonum | reverse complement strand
TGGATGACCATATTGTTGTTTTTGTCAGATTGTGGAGCAGAACTGTTAACAGTGTCACTGTTTGAATGTCTACTTTACATGCTTTAACTTTGTAATTTAAACAACTATTTCCAAGAAGTCAGTATGTAATTAGTCAAGTAATAATTTCTTAGGTTTTATTGTTGTACTTTTCCTTTTTTCCTTGGAATACTGTATGGTTCCTACCCTTTATTCTGTTTTATTTTGTTTTTTCCTCTTTAAATAAAATTATAAAAAAAAAAGAAATAACCTTTGTATTGGGTTTGTATGTTTGTGTGTCTGTATTTGTTAAGCAAGGAGGTGAGGCATATATCTGGGCCTTTCCACAGAGTTACATCCTCTACCTTTTTTAATTTTAATTTTTTGAGACTGGGACTCATTAAATCACTAAGTTGCACAGACCAGGTTTGAACTCACAACTATCCTGCTTCTTCCTCATGTAGGGTCACCATTACAGGAATGTGCCCACACATCTAACTAAAAAGTATCGTATCTTATAATTTCTGGAGTAGTCTAGTCACCTGGTCACAAATAGGATTGAATTTCCAATGTAAGTTTCAAAGGGAAAAGGAAAATATAAATGTAAAATTGAAACCATATTTGATTTTATAAAAAGAACCATTAAAAATATAGGAAGTAGAAAAAATTCACTGGTAGAAATCAGCTGAACCTAAGCAATGCATTTGAAGGTAGTGCCTAGAATGTTTTTCAATGTAGAATTTAGCGACACTTCCCCACAAATTTAATATGTCTTAAATATATTTCATAAGGAAATACTAGACCCCCAAAGAGCAACATAGATAAATACATAAAAAGTAATAGGCGAAAAGAAGATACCTATACCATAAGACAAGAACCACTAATGTTTCAAAGTAAGGAAAGAAAACTAAAATATGAGAAGTTTTAGAACATAGAAGCTGGGCAAGGTGAAAAATCACTCTGTATGATAAAAACTCCAAGAAGTTTTACTATAACACCATGAAACTAAATCTAGAAAGACAGACGATCACAGAACCTCACCACTTCTGGAGAAAAAGTTGAGCCCTCTCAAAAAAACAAGTTAGTATCAGAATGCATTTGCAGATTAAAAGCAAGAAAATCAGTCAGATTAGTATTTGGAGGGTCATTTCATCGGTGATGGTGGCATTAATTTCAGAGAGTGAGAGAGGAGGCAGTCTCAGTGGAGAGGTCAGTAGGATAATGCAGAGACTGAATGACAGAGAGCTGCAGTGTAAGTGAGGAGAAACAGGCACAGGAAAAGGATTTGAGGAATACGGAAAATTACTGAAGTAAAATCTCAGAGGTTTGCGGGTCACTGGGAAGATGGAGAGAGATATCTCTGGATTCTGATTTGCCTGTCAGGGAAGGAAGATGTCCTTAGCCAAGATTAGAAATACAGAAGGTGAGAAAGATAATGATGTGAATAAACTAAATGAGATTTCCTTCAAAAGACAGCTTAGTGGAAATGCATTTCAGAATCACCCAGTACATGAAATTCTAGGTAGAGGAATGGTAAAACATGGAGAGAGAAGAGGATTAAAGAATGATAGTCACCAATATTGGAAGATCATGCTGTGGAGAGAAACAAACAAATGACAAAATCAGGGTGATCGTGATGGTGAGAAGACAAGCACCAATTTAGTGCAGTGTGGACACTGCTGAGGAGAAACGGAGGAGCAGAATACAGTGGGCGGTGGGAAGGGGAAAAGGCAGCAATTGCAGGGAGCTGGGCCTGCTGAAAGATTCTCGGATGTGGCTCCACGAAGATCATTTTTGCAAACTTACTGGAGTATTTCAGTGGAATGGAGAAATGAAAACCAGATTGCAGTGGGTGGAAAGAGCAAATATAATGTGCAGAACACAAGACAAGAAATATTCTCTCCAGTTTAAGAAAAAAAAAAAAAATATATATATATATATATATATATATATATATATCACACAAAGAAGCTTGTTTTCTGGAAAAGAAAACCAGGGTGAAATAGTTAACCAAACTTATGTTTGAGGAAGAACATGCCTTTGGCTTCTTAGTGCAAGAAAGGTTTTATTATTTTTATTCATCAGTGATGATACTATGATTAAATATCTGATATAAATTGACATCACACTGCCTCAGATATTGTTGTGGCATATTTTTGCTTAAAATTTAGGACTATTTCCCTGTATGGTTAAAAGTGATTTGGGTGTGTATGCTAACTGATCTTCATCTGTCTGTCTGCATATATGTGTATATAATTGGTATATACTGTTTTTATGTATACAGTGATATGAGTATTTTTGTATGCAGGATGTTTCCAAGTTTGTTATTTATTATTAATAAAATTATTATCTTTTTGCACAATTGAGGTCATAACTAAGAACTGTGACTTTCCTGAGTGCACGCTTCCTTCTTTGTCCTACCAAATGCTAGGAAGCCTTCATTTGATAATGTCTCATTTTACATCTTCTGAATGGCATGCCAATGCTTCCATCGATTCTCTATGATGAAAGTTGCTAAGTCACAGAATACCTTGTCCTCAGCCTACAGGGCCCTACCAGCAACCTCTCGAGACACCAACTAAACCGATCATAAGAATTCACAATAAAGTTAGACTATCCAAAATACAACATTTTTCTTTACATTCTCCAAGATGTATTTCTACAGACTCCTGGACACTGCAAACCTCATTACAGAGGAAAAATGTATTTTTGTAGGGTTTCCGTACAGCACTGTAGCTACACTGAGGGTAAACAAGGGTGAAACCTCAGTTGATTGGGCTTCAGTGCCCTGTGTAACTTTCTCACAGATGTTCAACAAATAACAGCAGCACGGACAGCCCCAGTATAAAGGAACAGAACAGCTGGAGAGTTGGAATGAGGCTCCATTCCTCTTTACTTCCTCTTTGTCTCAAACATTTCTGCTTCACACAGTAGAGAACTTTTCCACCATCCCAGGCCCAACCTCTCCTGATCAATATCCACACATGCTGCAAAAGCATCTTATTAGTTCTGCATATTCTGCTCCATAATACGGAATTGGGTTAGCATACAAATCCTCATCTATTTCATATGCAACTATCTGGGATCTGTTCTTGTAAGGTAGAAGTAATTTGAACCTAAACCAAACAGCTTCCTATGTGCAAGAATGTGAGCAGATCACTCTCATTTAAATGCTTTGCTTTGAAAAGAATCTGTCTAAGGTATATAGTTTTAAAGCTTCCTGTTTTAGAGGCCAGGAATGCTGTAGTTTGTATAATCCATCCTGACATGTTTTTATGCAACAATCATTCATATTTATCTATTAAAAACAAAAGCTTGTGAAAGTGGATAAATTAGATGTCATGCCAGTAAAGCTGTCATAAAGCAGGCTTAGCTCAGGCAAAGTAGACAAAGTCTCCCTATCAAGATGATCCATAATTTTTGTGCCACTAAGCATCTGATTGACAACAAATGAAAACCATATGGGAGAAAAGATAATGCTGGAGTTTAGGTATTTTTCTAAGTATAATTTTCCCCATGACCCTAGTTCAAAATAAAATAAAAGCAGTCATCTGAAAAGGTAAGATAACATGAGAAAAAAACCAATAAATACAATACACAACAGAATCAGATTCACAAGCACCTCTGACAACGGAATTATGAAATATGAATAATAAATCAATCAAATTTGATGTTTTTTGAGAGATGAAAGTTACAAATAGTGACCTAGCTGAATAAAAGTTAAAATACTTTTTAAATGTAAAGAATAGATAAAATTTAAAATACAATGCACAAGTTTAATATAGTTTAGTTTATTTTAACAGTTAAAATACTGCACTCTACTAGGGCCTTAAATGTTTTTAATTCTAATTGTCAATCATTTTTGTTTAACATTTCTGTGCCTTATACCATTTCTTTCCTTTTATCTTGACGTTCTTTAGTAATTTCTAGAATCTAACATGTTTAAATTCGTGCCCGTGTAGGATCATTATTTCTGAAAAAAGTAGTATCTGTAATCACTTCAAATATAATCTGGATACCCTTTTTAATTGTTTCTTAATAAAATTTGTTACACCTGAATACAAGAGTTTCTCATTCTATCTTTCATTATTAACCTTTTATGTTTTGCAAAACTTATGATGCTAAAAGAGTAGCCACGTAAATGGTATATTAATATAACCCCAGTAAGTTTAGAGACTGACACACGAGGATCAGAAATTTGAGAATAGGCAGGACAACTTAGTGTCTTAATTAAGAAGAATGATTCAAAACAAAGGAAGAGGTTGTAACTGACAGGTCAATGCCCAGTACTAAAAAAAAAAAAAAAAAAAAACATCATTGTAATAACTACTATCATTATTTCTCACCTAACATGTTCCAGGTATATAAAACTATGTATGTACCTTATTATTTTACACTGAAGAATCATTTGGATTCTAAGACTCATAAATTAATCACCTTTTTGATGGTAGCAAGTTAGCGCTTGTAACATCTTTGTGTAGTTTCTACTGTTCAGCTCTTCACATAGTTCTTCCAGTTTCATACTTATTTCAATTGCTGGCTTTTTCTTAAGACTTTCTGCTTCTTTTAAAGTCCATGTAATTTTTCTCCATTTATCATGCTTGCTTTAATATATTTAAACTATTTAAACACAGATAGTCATGTTTTAACACTTATTTTTTGGCTGTCCAATCTGATGTTGGTTGCATCTGCTGATTCTCTCCAGGGGAGTTTGTCTCTTTCCCAGTGTATAACATAAGACTGTGGAATAGTCTTCTGCAAGCTTTTTCCTATGAAATTCTGTTATCTGTGTCACCTACTTTGTCACCTTCTTACTTCAGTTACCTCTATGACCCAGTTCATGCATTTGTAGAACCGTATCAATAGACAACAGCTCTTATATCTTGTATCTGCCAGCTCCAATTTTGACTCAATCCTTCTCTGTCCTAAGTGAGCACGAAATTGAGATCTCTGCTGGCCATGAGCATAAATTCATCTAGATTCTCTTATGTGAAACCATTTTCTTCTCCTTGGAGTTCAGTTTTAAATTGGGAAGGAGAATTTGAGTTCAGCATTCCCAAACTTGTTTAGTAGTCAAAATGTTGCCTAAGGAAAATGCCCCAGTTCAGGTTTCCCATAGTTCTGAGGCCTCATTTAGTGTTCTCTCTCATGGTAACCTTTCTTGATTCATTCCTAGCGTGTGGGAATCTCTTTGTTGCTGTACAGCCAAAGTATGCATATGAAGCATTTCATTGTGTTCCATCTAGATTTTCAACATGTATCAAAGAGATTATTGTGATTCATCTGAATGCCTGATGTATTCAAAGTGAAATTAGAAGTCTCTAGAACCCATGCTATCTCATGTGTCACTATAATGGCAGTATTTGTACCGGGAATTATTTTCTCAAAAGTCATTTTTTTACATTTGTAATTAAGCTCCATTCAGTGGTGTAATGACAGTGTTTCAAGAACTTTCTTGCAAGAGCACAAATGAAAATTCATACTCTCTTAGGTAATACTGAGTTAACAGTGAAAATCATTTAAATTTTACAGTGTGATAAAAGAAAAACATTATTAGGATTGTAAAGTCAGACAAATATCTCTTTATATGTTACTGCCTATATTTTCATAAGAAATAAACCAATAGTGTCACAAGAAACCATATGAAAGTATACAATAATGCAGTAATTCTCTTCATATTTTAAGGTAATTAATAACATTGAATATAAGTTACACAATCTCAGACTCAAAGGCACAATTTTTTTGATGTCTTCAATAATTTCCATCAAATGATTCAATAAACTGGCTTCAATAAGTTTATTAAACACCTATTATGTGTGCTTTGAGTATGTGCATGTGTGTGTGTGTGTGTGTGTGTGTGTGTGTGTGTGTGTTTGTGTGTGGTGGGGATTAAAACCAGGTTTTTTGCAGTGAGGTGCATCTTCAGCCCTTTTTCTTTTAAATTTTGAGACACAGTTTTACTAAAACACCAAATTGCCTAGATTGGGCTCAAATTTGTGACCTTCTTTCTTTGCCTCCCCAGTGCTAGGATTTCATGTCTGTACCACCAAAGCTGATTAAATATCTGATAAGAAGTAACATCCCTAAAAGTCAGAGAACTTTCTAGTTTTCTCATATAAGATCCAATTTCTTAATTTGTAAAAGATGAAGATAAAATTTTTTATTGCATGAAAACTACTTATGATTGAAGCAATAAAAGTAAAAATCATATAAAATATTTCCTTATTTTCTACTCTAATATTCCTACATAAATCTGATGGTACTCTTGATAATCCAAAACCAAGTAGCTGTACCGCTGAACAAATGCAATACTTCATCTACATAATGGAATATATTAAAGACTTTATATTTCTTACATGCCTGCAAGTTTTAATAATATACCTAGAATACATTCTATGTTGTAAAACTAGATTACCATGGAATGAGATTTATTAATTTTATGACAATACATCTTTAAAACAGTGTAACAAATGAAAGTTTTTGGTATAAATTATGTAACTAATATATTTATAGTTTAATAGATTTCATTTAAATGTCATTTGTACACAATGTACTATTAGATTAGTAAATAAACAATGAGAATTCTATCAGTCATGATACTAATAGGTTAAACCTATTTAACTTAAACTTTTAACTTCATATCCAATTCAAATTTTCTTTCTGTAATTCTGGTGGCACGCTACAATTAGGGCTCAAGTGTCCCAAAGGAAGTGTACATGGAAAGCTCTTTATGTCTCTTCTTCGGGTCTCTACTTTCATCCAAATTTCTTTAATTATTAACAAAGGAAAGAGGTAACATTGAATAAGGGTTTATCAATTTTATTTATTCTTTCAGAGAACCAACTGTTCAATTCATTAATGCTTTGTATTGTACATCTATTTTACAATATCTATTGTGCATCTTGTATCTATTTCACAGTATCTATTTACACTTTCAATTTCTTACACTAGGAAAACAAAATAATGTCTGCACATGTGAGTCTGATATATTTCAGTTAAAAGTGTGGCATCAAATTGTATCCATGTGCCCATAAAACCCTCCAGTTAGCCTTCTTTATAGCTGAGTATATGCCATCATATAAAAATATGCATATCATATAAAAATACACTCCATTATATAAAATAAATCAAATCATATAAAATATATGATTGATGGGCATTTGAGTTGTTTCCAAGATTTAACTTTTATAAATTGTGTTGCTACAAACATGGGTGTACATACATCGCTGTGGTATGATGTTTTTAATTCTTCTGGGAAAATACTCAGAAGGGGAGTACCTGGGTCAAATGGAAAGTCTAATCTTAGTTTTTTTAGAAATCTCCACACTAATTTCCACAGTGGTTGCACAGTCTACACTCCCACCAAAAATGCAGGAGCCTTCCTTTTCCTTCATGGTTCTGCCAGCATTTATTATTGGGTGACATTTTTGATGACAGCCATTTTTCTGCTTTAAGATGGAAAGTCAGTGTAGTTTTAATTTGCATTTCTTGAATGACCCATGATGATGAACGCTTTTCACATATTTATTTGCGATTTCTATGTCTTCATCTGAAAAGTGTGAATTTATCTCAGATGTTCATTTTTGGTCTTGATCTTTGAATTCTAGACACCTGATTTTTTTTTCAATTCTTTATAATTTCTAGATAGAAGTCTTTTGAGGGGCCATTGACTAAAATGTTTTTCTCATTTTATGAGCTTTCTTTTCAAGTTTTCAGTAAGATGAAAATCCGGTTTTTGATCCTTTGAGGTACTTCTTATGCACCCTCCTAAACAACCAATGGGTCATCAGTGAAATTAAAGAATAAAGTAAGCAATATGCAATCAAATAAAAATGCAGGTACAACATACCTGAACCAACGGGACACAATGGAAACAGTTCTAAGAGGGAAATTTATAGCAGTTATTTGGGATCCATAAGGGACAGTGGATGGGCAGAGAGTGTGAAGGATGGTCTCTCCCTTTAGCAAAGCTTGCCTCTCCTTCTTTACTCACCCTTTCTTCTTTTACATAAGTAAAACTGTATCATGTAGAGGCTTCCTGCTGTGCAAACCATAGAACTCAGCCTATGTGTAGAGGGATGCGTGCCTGCAAACCTTACTGCAAAATGTGGAGTAATTTATTTTCCTTCTCAAACCTGTTTATTTGAAAGACTGAATTAGAACAATAGATTCTACTCAACCTGTTTCAAATAGTTTTTCTACAGATGCCTAAAATAACACTCTGAGTCTGACTTGCTTTTCCCGCCTCAGTGCTGCTATACTATCAGTCATCCTTCTGTAATTCTCATGATTATTAAAACAACAAGAAACCTTAGGGAATTCATTAGTATTACAGTACATTAAAATATACTATGTGACACAGAGTTGTTCCTTAGTAAATAATAATAATAATAATATAATAGTAATAATAATAATATAATAGTAATAATAATAAAATGATAATGTTTTAGATATACTGACATGTCTGTAGTGACATAATAAGGTCCTAAATTGGGTTTCTATAATTACTGATATTTTAGAAATGACTCAAAAGTCAGTATAACTTAAGAGTAATTTTAAATTTTGGAATGATTCATTTGATCATGTTTTGGAGATGAAGCATATTTCTGCTTCTGGAATTCCTTGGTGACTGCTTTGGCTCTTTAGCATATATTAGAAATTGACAGCTCATTAACAGCTCATTAGGAATGCTCTTAACTGTGCAAAAGAAATATATTATACACGGTAGACTCTTAATTGTGAAGTGTATTGAACTTTGGACTAAATTTATCATATACCTGGTTAATTAATGGAAATGCATAAAATGTATGACTAAAATGACAAAAAAAAATAAAGCAAGTCTCAGTATTTCAAAGACATCTCGATGCTACATTTTTTTCGTTTTTCTCTGACTGATGGTTCCAAGCAGTTTTCTATCGATTTCCAAATCTGCAAAATTCATACTTTCTTCATTCCAGAATCACAATTATAAAGTCACTTTTTTTTCAATTTGGAGGTTATTGGGATTTATTTAAGTAATTTAAGCCAAATGACTTTTGCTAAAAAAATACTAAGACATATTGAAACATGCATTTTAAAAACAAAATAAACTTAACTTTTAAAAATATGCATTCATACTTTGAACTTGATTTTTGTTGTAGGGTTTATTAAAACCCAGGCCTTACAAAGGGCTCTATTCTTAGTCCTTACTGTGTATTTTGAGACAGTCTCTTTAGCTGGCCTCAAACTTAGAGCTGACTCATCTCCTCAGACAGCTCAGATTACTAGACATGAGCCACTGTACCCAATGTACACATTTTTGGTGTCATGTGAAAGTAATCATTGTTAAATATGGTATTCTGAAGATTTCTCCCTGTTTTTTTCCAAGACATTCATAGCTAAGGTCTTACATTCACCTCTTTGACCTATTTTGGGTGAATTTGTGCCTATGTATTTAGACGTCCAAGTTTATCTTTTGCATGTAGATATCTACTTTTCCTGGTAACATTTTTTGAAAGACTGCCCTTTATATTTTCAATGGTACTTCTGTTGAAATTTACTAATATTTATTCAATATAATTTCTGAGTTTTCTAGTCTGTTTCATGGATTTACTTTTTTATTTTTTTTAATTTTTTTATTTTATTTTAAAAGGGAGTAAAATTAAACACAACAAAACAGAACAAAATGGGACATAAGAAAGCATAACTTTCAAAGCTAGACACCCAGAGATCTTCACTATCTGTTATATTGTCTCTTGTTTTCTTCCAAATGGTTGTCCTTATGTTTGCATATGGAGAGCTCATACTAAATAACATAGCCAATCTTTTCACAAGATGTGTAGTTCACTGGCTCCCACTTGCTAGGCAGGGGGGAGGGGGAGGGGGGGACACGGGATGGGGGACGGGACGCCATGAGATGTCTGATTCTCAGCCCACACGTAGGCAGGATCACAGTCGCCCCCCAGAGACGGGAAGAGTTCCTTGTTCTCCCGGCACCCCAAGTCAACCGCATGGTGCAGGTCCTGATACACCAGGGTCTCTCTCCTTCAGGCAGCCGAAAGTCTGCACACTCTCAACTGCCCCCAAGGAGGGGGGGTTCCTTGTTCTTCCGGCACCCCGAGTGAACCACACTGTGCAGGTTCCAGCGTGCCAGGGTCTCTCCCCATCAGGCCCCCTAAAGTCCGCCATACTTACCTGCTATTTCTTTCTGATGAATTGACCATTCCATTTCCAAAGTTCTGAAATGACCAACAAACCACAGAAAGAATTCTCTTTAGACTCCTTTTTGAAACCAGCAGCTACAGTGATCTGCTGGCCTTGCTTCGGGCCACTGTTTCATGGATTTATTGATCTGCATTTACACTACTGTCACTATATTTTGATTACTGTAACTTTGTACTGTTTTGAAATAAAGAAATGAAGGTTCTTCTTCTTTGTTTCCTTTAAAGATTCTCTTTTGCCATTCAGGGACACTTGAAATTTGATATGAAATTTGAAATGTCTGTGTCTATTCCTGCAAAAACCACTATTAGGAATATGATAGTGATTATATGTTCTGTAGAAGATCACTAGCTATCCTTTGCTTCTCTCAAAGCACTATTATAATCATATAAATATGCAAAAGTAAAACATTAAAAACTAAAAGATAAAATTATTTTGTTAAATGCAATGTAATAATAACACATACATTATTCTTATTGACTAACTTGCAATTAAAGGATGTAATAATGAGTTTTGCATAACAAATAGTGTCCTTCATGGGAGAAAATTAAAAGAACGTTTAGGAGTAGGTATATATTTGGACATACACATTGTACCTTTGTCCATCATAAGTGTATCGCAACGTGAAAACTACTATCTTGTCGGAAGGAACATGAAAGCAAAATGGATTTGAGTCAGCAAACAGGCCACATGGCTGCAAAGCCCTGATTCACTTCCTTTCATTAGTTCTCCCTATCAAGTAAACTGAAGTTTAAATTACCATCTTCAAAGTTTAATTTATTTTCTTAGTCAAGCAGTTAACCACATTTATAGCAGCCTGGCTCTGCCAGGAAGGAAAAGTGCTGATGGTAGCACCAATCTGAGCAGAAGGGGATAAAAAGCAATGTAAATCTCCATTTAAAATACTAATGAAAGATTATTCCAAAATGCATGTGCTTATCATTTAATTTTGAATTCCAATTACTTTTTAGGGAGCAAACGCATACATTTACTTTTAATCATAATTTCTTTTTTCTTTACATTATCCACATTCCAAACTAAATTTTTTCATAAAGAGTTAAGTTTAATGTTGCAAAAAAAGAAAATATATTTTTGGCCTCTAGGATGATTTCTTATTTTTAATTTAACAAATGGGAAGATATATGAATTTATCCTATATCTATCCCACATATGCATATGTATGTAAAGCATTCATATTTGTATTATATATTTGAAGTGTAAATGGTTAATTAAGACTGAAAATGTTTTTGAAGGTCACATAACTCAGATCTTCATCCAATATAAAAATCCTAACGAATACCTCTCTCTCTCTCATTCATTCTCTCTCTCTCCCTCTCTCTCTCTCTATGTATATACTTATATATCAAAAAGTGAATGCCATTGTAATACATAACTCTATATTAATAAAAATATAGCTCTTTACTTTAGCCAAGATTGTGTTTACTTCCTTCTAGTGAAAGAAAACAATGTACAGTATAACATGCCTCTAACGCCTTTACCTTGAGAGAGATTTATCAGATGGAGCTGTCTAGTTTCCATGTAGGAAGTTGGCTCAGTTCTGCAGGGAATGCCCTTGGAATCACATTGGGAAGGGAGTGAAAGAAAGATTGCTCAGAGGAAAGAATGCAGTCCATGAACCCAATTGCACAAGGCTCTCTGTAAATGCTAAGGAGAGCTTAGGAGTAGAGAGGCCCTGCTTTCAGAGTCATATTACCTCCATCGTGGGGAGCATTTTCTTACAGTATGGGTGAGCCACTGTGTTTTGGGTCCACCAGAGGAGGATCTGTGTCTGCTACAGAGGTGGAAAGTCTCAGGGAATATGTTAGTTGTGAGCTTTCAACTTGCTGCACACTCACCACAAGAAATGAATGTTTGAATCATACATGATGGATCTAACCGATATAGTAAAGATTCTACTTGGCCTATTCCTTGATTCATTCAGATCCCTTTATTTCTAAGAATTAAAAAAAAAAAATTAAAAACCTCAGAAGATTCTGGTTGCTTACCTTTTCTGGAAAAAACATACAGAAAGTTTACTGGGATACATTACGTCTTCCAAGTATCCACCTTGTTATTGCCCCTGGAAGGGACCGCACCAACCTACTCTCTCAGCTATGTCTTCAGATTTGCAGCTGTTCTTAAGCTGGGCAGCACACCTGTGGAGGGATAATCAAGAGCGCAGTGTGTGATGGTCTATGTCCCACGGCATCATGCCCACTCCAGATCATGACAACTACAGTGAGCCATTCACTGTGAAATTTCCACCAAGTCAGACCAGGGGCACTCTAAAGGCTCACCTGAGGAGCCCTGGGTTCCCAAATTTTAACAGCAGTAGCACACCCTGGCGGTAATGGCAATCAACTACATAAGACAAGAAAATAACTCCTTTGTGACCTGGTTTCTTAGCACAAGGATTCACATTTAATCATATAGTAGTCCTCACCTCACATTATCAGGAATATGGCTGCATTGCCTGATAGACTCATTTCTATTTCACAAAAAATGTCACTAACTTACAGAATTGTTAAGCGAAATGCAAATTCCCTGAACAGGTAACTAGATGTGACAGTAAGCAAAGACATTCCTACTTTCACCTCTACTTATCAGGCGGCACAAAGTACATGTAAGAGCTGATAAAGATAGACAGTGAGTCCTCAAAGATTCTTAATAGCAATCCAAGCTCCACCCTCAGAGGCCACACTAATGACTTGCCAAGCTGGCAGTTTCTCTGTGGCACAGTTTTTGGAACCGCCAGGTTCATAGTTAGATGTACTGTATAAGATACTTGCAGGTAGGGTAGAAATTTCTCACAGCTCTGGAAAGGGGGCCGTTTAAAGTCAAGGTGCTGTCATGTTCGCAACCTAGCAAAGTTCTCCTGTTTCCCCAGTGGCATCTTGAATATTGCATCTCCGGTAATGACAAACACAGAGACGCAAAGAAGTCTGAACTGTTCTGTGCATCTCTAACTAGGCACCATTCCCACCCATGAGGGCAAGCTCGTCTCCTGTAATCATCTTCAAAATGCCATCCACTCTGAATATTTTTCCGTTGGGAATTACATGTCAATACAGTGGACCCCTGAAATTTTCAGGCCTTATGCTTCTGGAGAACTCATGAATTGTGAAAAACCCGCCATTTTCAGATGTTAGGAAAATGCCTATAAATGATCATTTTTCCAGTTTAACCCCTAAAGATGCTATGTTTCCCACAGTTATGCAATTTAATGTAATAAAATGCTGTATAAGAGCCTTAGAAGATGCAGGACATTTGGCACCATTTATGGATCTTAGAATTTTCAAAAGAACAAAACCGAGAACACTCAGAGACAACAAGCTGCTATGATGGAAAAACACTGGTGCATCTGCAGGAAATGGGCTACAGGGCAGTAGCCAACCAGCAACAAGGAGAACTCAAATGACGATCTCAGATTGGCCACTTATAAAAAAATCCACACCCACCCCATTCAGACTATAATTTGAGGTTTTTGCAAAGTAGTTGGTGTTTCTGAAAACAATTATTAGTTACATTGGAAAGGAAAAATACTTACATGACTGAGGCGGCAAATTCTGAACTGCAACTCCATGGGACTGTACTGTGAGTCTTTAAGTCATATTTAGATCAAGTGTCTTCTCTGTCCTGCGTCCCGTTCTTTATCGCTGATTGGATCTCTACTCCTGTTGAGACAAGAGGTCTCCGCTCAGGAAGTGAAATGCTGCATGCACGCTGTGATACTGGTGCTAAGACCTTGAGTGTCCACAAAACAAAATTTTGCCATGAACATATGTGGGTTACTGATAGGAAACAAGGTGTTAAAAGTGCAGGTGACTGCCAGATCTCCTCAAAGAAGGTGTCTCTCAGAGAGCAAAGGTTGGTCTAAGAGGGCGGCTTGTGGACTGTCCAGCGCCAGCAAGAACTCGATTAACTGTGTTGAATAGTCCCAGACTGTCGGCTCCTGGCTCTTGTGTCCTTGTCACCCTGACTCCTCCATCCAGCAGCCACTGCACCACCAATGAGACAGGCTGCCTGGCACAATCACTCTATATTCTTGATTGCTGGGTGCTTTTTCTTTTTCTGCCATGGCATTTGATTAATATATGTCACAAATATTCTCTCGTGCTTTTTTATTTCTGCTCACGTGAACATCCTCTAGAGTCCCTTGTCGATGATTTTCACCCCTAAGCATTTCAACGCATCATCTATGCATCCTGTTGTAGACTCCTATTTTGAGTTTTTCCTCACTGAGCCAAACCATTTGTGAGCGAAGATTGATCCGGTTCCTCCTCAGTCTACTGAGCATAAAGATTCACCCACCCTTAGTGCTGGAGCTGAGTATAAACATGCAAGTGAAGTCCTATCTAGGCTACTTGTTTCTGACAGTTTGTGAATTAAAGATGATTTTTTCATTCCCATGTGGTCATAGGTGGGTTTTTTCCAAAGGTGGTTTTATCTAGGGTGTGTGATGCTGTGATGAAGGATGTGTGATTGCTACATTAGTCCACTGATTGGTTTGGCATAGTTCTGGGTAGGGGTAATAGGAAGACTCACCCGGGGTGTGACTGCTCCCCACCCTAAGGGCCTAAGGGCGAGTAGCCTGGATAGAATAGAAGGGACATAAAGAGAGCTGCTTTGCTTCCTTGATGCTTAATTCCTGTTACTTCATTGCTGGATGCCTTCTACCAGCCCTGATTCAACATGAACTGTTTCTCCTCTGCGATGCTCCTCTGTTATGCCACCCTGAATTGGAGACAGTTGGCTATGCACTGAATCCTCTAGAAAATGTCAGCCAGAATAATCCTCTTCTCCTTTAACTTTCAGTGTTGGATATTCTTGTCTGAGAAAGGAGAAAAGCAACCAAGACAATTTCTATACATTAGAATGGTGCTGCTAGAGAGTACAAACCTAGTGTGGGGTACAAGGCCACCTTATATGTGATTCCTCTCTTTGGTTTATAATTGTGAAGATGCTAATTTGAGACCAAACACAACAAACAGTAGCTGGCTAGATGGGCATTGGGGTGGGGATCTCAGAAGTGCAACAAGTTCTACCATTTTGGCATTCTAATTTACACTATGCAGCATTTTGCACAATATATTGCTTGTGCCTGACACACACCAACTCCTTCACATACACTTAGGCATGCACACACATGAGCGCACACACACACACACACACACACACATACAGTGCTCTTGACAGTAATGCAAATCCACAAGAATACTAAGTATGCCACCGACTTCCTGCTTCACCATTTCTATCTCTTAAATCTAGGGGCTTATTTTGTTCTAGGGTCTTGTTTGTTGACACTTCATTCTAACACAATCCCTGTATCAGAAGCAACCATAGAAACCTAGTTTCATAAGATACTAGATTTTTCATGTTTGTAAGAAAGGTAAAACAAAATTTCATAACAAAGTAATAGAATAACAATAGCTAATACATTGAACATTGTTACCTTTAAAGTAGTTATTTAGTGTTCGAGATATAGGCCTTAAAATTTAACACAAGAGAATTTTTAAGTAAACTTGAGAGACACTATACTACATCATTTAAAAGGAGTTGGCATTTTTAAACAGTTTTATAACCTCCTCCGATTCTTCATTCTAAACTTAGAAAAATGAAGTGATTGTGTAGAATTTCGGAAAATATCAAACTAGAAAATTTAAGAATCTTTAGTATATAAAAGATTTTCTTGGACTCATAAGAATTTTGGAACCTAGCTTGTGAATGCCTTGAAAGAGTTACAGAAAACCCTTCCTTTTTAAAAAATTAAAGACATTTCCATGAGCATAAGACATAGTGTGTAACAGTTCACAAGCTTCTGCTGTTTTTATACTATCTGAAGGCTGTATCATCTTTTAATGTCAGTGCAGTTGGTTGCCATAGAAATTATAATGATGTCACTCACTAAGTCTAGAAACAAAGAGCAGGAACAGATGGGCATTTGAGCATGAAGGGCAGGGTTTTAATGCAAATTTTATTGAAAACAAAGAAAAACAGGTTAAAAATTACAAACAGCAGCAAAAAAACTACCTTTTGCAGCACTACAAATTAGGCTCTATCTCCATAGTGAGTCATTTAAATTGCTGGGCTGTACCAAAGAGCCATGTGAAAAAATGAGCAGGAAAAGTATTACCATAGTAGAAAGACCAGGACACAGTTGTGCGGGGTTTGGACTAGATCAGGGCACATTTAAATATCGCAGTCTGCACAGCTGGATGTGATTCAGACTATGAAAATTCTAATCCCATGAAGGTGAGTTGATGTGATGTCAATGTAAAGACACAAATCCAGTGGTGTATGTGAGCACACATAGAAACGTGTTCAGCATCCACGGACAGAGATTCGCAGTGGATGTCTATCATGTGTATTTTAAAACAAAAACAACAATCACTTCTACACTCTCACACAACTGCCATACCACTTACATATGGAGAATTCACACATGCAGCTATGTACTTTGCTGGAAATTCTGTCTCCAGCATACAAAGTACTCATCATGTATTATTTAAAGTACTTTAGGCATCAGTATATAGTAGTGATACTAAAATATATTGGGCTATGCAAGAAAAAGTAATATGAAGCCCATCTAAAACTTCTATCGTATTTTTTTCAAGGTCTTTGTAAAATAGTTACTAAAACACCTAAATGTCCAGTTTCCTTCTTCACTCACACTGAAAAGCTTGTGAGAATCATGTATTTTATATTCAATTATCATTGATATATATATAATATCACTATATACTATATACTATATACTATATACTATATACTATATACTATATACTATATACTATATACTATATATATATCACTATATACTATATATATATCACTATATACTATATATATATATATACCACTATATACTATATATATATATAGTAATTCACTTACGCAAAAAGTAACAAAACTTAAAACACTTTCTTATTTCCAATATTCATAGAATAAAAAGATTTACCATTTGTATCCTCCCAAGGATGAAAGTTGGGCTTAAATTACAAAATACAGCTGTGGATACATAAAATGCCTCTTCTGTGAAACAAGATGCTATGGTCAGATTACATTTGTCTGTTTCTTCTCTGATAGTAATCTGATAAAAGTTGAGGACAGTTTTCAGATATAAAAAATATGAAATGCCACAGGACATAGCTCAGTGATACAGTACTTGCCTAGCAAGCTTGAAGTCATGAATTTGATCCTGGGTACAAAAAAAAAAAATTGAAGTGTTTCTTGGACATTACAAAAATTAGCATAATGTAGCAATTGAACATCTGGGCATTTAATTTTGCAAATTATACAATTAGATTATATATAGTCAGACAATGATTTTCAAGCTGCTAGAACAGAATTTGAAAGATTATCACTGACTTTTTCTTCTGAACCATTTGTAAAATAGAAAAGGTATCCCTCTTTCTGGAGAAGTATCAGAAACATTTTTTTCTTACATGTTTTAAGGACTGAGACAGCTTGGTCTGGTTAGGTTTCCTTTTGACTTTCAATATCTTCCAGAAACTAACTTCATTTTACCAACATAAGTAATTTTTTTGAAGTTCACTAACACTTTTGTTGATTGATTCATAGATTGATTTTTTTTTGTCACCTTAAATTTTTGGTACCATTTTTATTTTATTTCATCATTTCAAACAGATAGTGATGATGAATTCACTTCTTTTCATCTTGAAATCAAAATTTTCTTCATAGTTTAAAATATATCCTCCTCCTTGCATCTTCTTAATTTCTTTGCCAAATTAATGAAGAGTGGAGTCAGCCACACTTCACCCTTTCCAGCTTTTCATTTACTCTTCTTCTTCCCCGTGTTTCATAAAGGCTTGTCATGCACATCACTTCCTATGACACTACCAGATCTTCTGGTGAGTCTGGAAGAATTATAGCATTGGTGAGCCCTGCTGCCTGACTTTCCACAGCACTATTCTGTACTTTCGAGATTTGGAAACCTGTCTCTTTTCAGTTGTAAGACTGAAAGTTTAGCTTTCCTTCAACTTATTTACTATTTGTCTGCCTCACTTCTACTCTTTCCACCATTTCTTTTTCTCCTAGACTTCCTATAAAATATTTTTGGTTTTTAAAGATGCAACCTTAAAGAGGGCTTTCCAGACCCACCCATTTCTTCCTCACCCAAATCGTCCCTCTCACATCGAAATTTCAAATGTCACACAGGTGATGCTGGCACCTGTTTCACAAGAGAGTTTTCAGTTAGCTGTCGAATACCTGTCTGTCATTTCATATCCACATCCTCTCCTGTGTGTCCCTTGCTGTTGTTCTAGCTCCTATATCTATTGCCAATTCATTCTTGCAATTTAGAAAGTCTCTAGACATTCTCCCTATGGGGGTGAGATGTATTCTCTTTCCCTTGTTACTCGTGTCATTAGTATATGTTTGCAATATATAATATAAACACCTTCTCCGTGGGAAACTTTTTGATATACATATGATGTCTTCACAGTCTTTACTCCCTCTTCCCTTACCTCTCATCTCTCCCAGCCGCACAAAGACATTTTCCCTGCCTTCTGTCATCTACTATTTGTTTTGCTTTGGAATTATTCATATTTTGAGTTTTTCGTGTAAGACAACCCATAGAATATTTTATGTTCTGCATCTAATTGATTTTGCTTAGCATTATAGTCTCAAGGTCTTAGAAATGACTCAAATTTTCAGTTCTTTATGGCTATCAACTAATTTATTGTGTATATAAATCATGTGTTCTTTATCCATTTATCTTGTGATGGGCATATAGGATGTTTTCAATATTCAGCTATTTATTCTTTTGATTAGAAAGTACTATGACTTTAATTTTTGAATTTTCCTTATTCACTTCTTTCCATTCCATTATTGGATGTTTTTTCTTTTCATCATCACACTGCTTATACTTCCTAGAAGCAGTCTATCATTATTATTATGCAAGTAAAATTTTCTTAAAATGCTGCAAAATGTCTATCCATTTTACTGTACTTAGCTTCACATGCTACAGTATGTTCATTTAAGTCTTCTTGTCTTTGCATGCAAACTTCTTATTTCCTGGACTGTATTAATTGCTTATATATATGTAGAAAATATAAAGTATTTAATATATATATATATATATATATATATTTATTTATATATATGATTGTTGTCAACATCTACCCCTAGGAGAGTGTTCTTATTTTCAAGTCATGCATAAGCAGGGAATTTCCTGAAGGAAAACATCTAACATGCTCGTGAAAATACAATTAAACACGACCAGAACATATCTTACCTTCTCTGTCCCTTGGCAAGGTAACATAACTACAGTAATGTAATCATGTTCTGGTCTATGAATTATTCTGTGACCCTTATGAAAATAAGTGCTGTGCACTCTCTGTCTCAACAAATATGCAGGATTTGCAAATAGAATGTATCCATGAGTGAATCAAGAAGTTAAACAAAATTGAATAATACAAGCATTTTATTGTATGGCTTGGTATTGTAATATTTCAGATTTTGAGATATAAGAACAAATAATGTATAAAAATGTAACATATAAATTAAATACAAATATTAAAAATTCATGAAGAACCAAATCACAATGATAAAGTAAATCCAATATATTAGTTTATATGTAAATGATTTCAAAATAGAAATTATTATTTTAAAGAATAAATGAAAATATTTTTAAAATTACTGAGTCCAGAAATGTGGTTCAAATAGTAACGAACTGGCCTAGCATATGTAAAAGCCTGAATTCAATATTCAACAACAAAAAGGAGAATTATGCTATATCAACATTAATAAAAAATTTAACACGTATAAAGTGAAATGTGGTCACTGATCAAAGTAATAAAATTGATTAAATATAAATTTAATATTTAAAAACTGAAGACAAATAGCCTACCACATAAAATATGAAAAAAATAAGAGATAATAAGTAAAGAGAAATATTAAAACCCAAATTACCAGAAATAGATAATAAATGAAACTAAATTACTTAATTTCTACAAATCTATGGCCTTGTTTAAGATACCTGATGTCATAAATTTTTGTACCTGCCTGGTAAATGCAAGGTCCTGAGTCAATTCCCAGTACAAAAAAACCAACTAAAATCTAAATTTTAGAAAAATAATAAATTCATGTAAGAAAAACATGTAAAGTAATGTATTGAAAGTAATGCAAATAAATAAATAAATAAATTAGAGAGCACAAAATATAGCCCAGTGGTAGAGTGACAGTATTCTCCAGGTCATAAATCCACTTAGAAAATGAATTTAAATTGAGTATTTTACTAACAAATTTGGTCATAAGTCATACGTGGAAAGTAGCATCCGAGCACCCTATTATCTATGTTCCTAAACCCATCTGCTATTTCTTGAATACAAAGCTCAAGTCAGACTTCAGCTTTTAGAAGTTCATATAGGTGGACCTCACTTTAACCTGACCTCTCTCCAACTTATGCCTTCAATTCCTTCAGGTGTTCGCTCAAATTAAAATTGCATCACTGTCCTTCCGGGTGCCTGATACACCGTCGAAAATTCATCAGCACCTAGCATGCAGGGCATTTACTCATGTATACTTATCTTTTTCCTTCTACTCAGTAGAAAGAAATAATTTTGCCTTCTTAGATCATTGTGATGCACAAAATGACTTTGAAAATCTGGTAAAAAAAAAACGGGATAAATAAGTATGTATTGAAATGAATGATTTTTTAGCTCTCAGCATCTCTTCTCTAAAAGCAGTACAATGAGTTAGCTGCTTCAAGCAAGTCTGTGATACCTGGGGAAATATAAATTGTGCTGAATTCAACTAACAATAGTTAAGATTTATTTGCTTGTGGAAAGTTGAGTCTTCTACTCAAGAGAGTTATGGATTTCTGAGGTGACACATGATTGCATGATTTTCACTCTGTCTAGAAACTCCTGCCTCTCCCTTTTGTTCAGTTTTTTTCTTTTCTTTTCTTTTCTTTTCTTTTCTTTTCTTTTCTTTTCTTTTCTTTTCTTTTCTTTTTTCTTTTCTTTCTTTTTTCTTTCCTTCTCTTCTCCTTTTCTTTTCTTTTCTTTTCTTTCTTTCTTTTTCATTTCTTTTCTTTTTTCTTTCCTTCTCTTCTCTTCTTTTCTCTTTTCTTTCTTTCTTTCTTTCTTTCTTTCTTTCTTCTTTTCTTTTTTCTCTTTCTTTCTTTTTTTCTTTCTTTCTTTTTCTCTTTCTTTCTTCTTTTTCTTTTTCATTTGGTCTTTTTGAGACAAAGTTTTGCTGTGTAGCCCAGGCGGGCCTCAGATTCACAGGAGTCTTTCTGCCTCAGCCTCCCAAGTGCCAGGATTGCAGACATGGACCACCACTCCAGGTCTTTTGTTCAGTTTTAAAAGACTAAAGTCTACTGTATTTTTCTTTCTTGTGTTTGCATGAATCAGCTACTATTGTCCTTGATCTTAATGTCGAAAATGTGTAACGCTCATGTGACTAACAGAATTTCCTAAACTTCTACTGAACCGAAATTGTAATACAATGCCAGTAACATATGGAACGTGTGAGACACTTTTCTTCCTAAACTTATCTTCAGTACATGTCACATCCGTACTTTCTAGCACACTGAACTCTTGATTCATTCTCCTCTGCTACTTTCTGTGTCTCTCACATTGCATAAAAACACATTTCTGCTTATACATTGATGAAGAAAAGTTAATTGTATTGTTGTCTTTAGCAAAAAAAAAAAAAACCTGCAGTGTATCAGGTAAGTTACTTAACAATACATACTTCTAAACAAAGTCACTTCATGCACAGGAAAAAATTTGGCATGAAATATATTCATGCCTTTATAATTGTTTGAGATTTATTTACCACACACTTATATAATGCAAGCTCAATGCAGGCTGTTTGGAACGTTTTAGTTATGCTTGCCCTTAAAAATACACACACTCACTTGCTTTCCTGAAACCACCAAGAGGCAGCTGTTGTGGACAGATGGCCTGTGTTGACTACAGTGCAATAAACTATATTAAATGCAATTAACACATTTTCTTACTTCCAACAGGAAGTGGTTAAGTGTCATCTATTCCAGCCCAAACCACCTTTTGGGTTAACACATGCATTCATAAATCCTCAGCTGCCATGCGTTTTTTTTTTTTTTTTTAATGAGCACTTCTGTCAGAGTTTGTAAAAATGTCTAAGCTTCTTGATTTTAATTACTGCAGGTTATAAAAAATAGGGAAAAATTCACACTGACAATGTTAAATTGGTCAGGACACTTACTGAATAGTAACTTTCCTTCTATAGGTCAATAGTTGAATTTTTATTCAATACACTAAGTGAAAAACAACCAATTTAATTTATATCAGGTGTTTACAAAAAAAGAGAACTAACTTTATTACTTCCCACTAATGATCTATAAATAAAATCAAAATTAACAAAAATGTAAAATGATAAGTATATATAAATATTAGAGTGATAGTCACTTTATATATGATTCAATGAGTTTGCTCTGTGTGTTTAAGTGATAGATTGTCACCTGATAGCATATAGGACTTTACTTCAAATTTAAAATCAAAATAAGCACAAAGACAGGTATTTAATGTTTTGCCATATTATTCAAATTATCTAAGCATATCACCAATTGTAGCTTGTATAATTATTCTCATATTATAGAGAAATCTGAAACAGATCTGCAGGAAATAAATTTCCTGAGATCCCAGGTAAAGAGATAGATTTGAGTTTTTGTTAAAAATATGAATTTAAATCACCATTTCCTAGCACTATGCTACATAGCCTGCCAACATCAGTTCTGGGGCTCTATAAAGAAGTGACATAAAATACTAAAGGCAGGTGCTAAAAGATTAGAAAAGTATTTATTGATGTCTGTTGGGTAAAAGTGGATAGTATGCATAAACCCAGGAGAAAATTTAAATGTTGTTTATAATATTACTTAAATGAAAAGCAAGAAAATCTACATACATGGAACCTAAAACCTGCAGGTTGGAAATCAATGTGTTAAATCAACATATAAAATTTATGTTTCATAGAAGAGACTACTACCATTTTAAAGCATTTTATTAAATATCTAAGACCATAGTGAAAATATCAGAATAGTTGAGTAAATTTAATTGTTTTTTAAAATCTACATAAGGAAAATGTCACAAAACAACCTCTGGACATTAATATACTAAATAATTACATGTTCTACAAGGTGTATGATTTCCCACTTTCTGTTTAATATTTGTATTTTTATAAACAGACATCATAAAACCATCTGAAATGCCTGAAGAAATACATCAATGAAAAGATTTTTATACTTAAGTTAAAAACAACCCATTTAAAGAAAAATACTTGGGAAGAATTGTCATGCAGTATTCCTTTCAATATGCTCCCTGTTATTAACTTTGGTTTAAATTTGGAAGTAAAAGCAACATTAAATATAAATACCTGCCTATAGCATCATATCTGTGAAGAAGAATAAAAAATACTGAAATGTAATAAATGAAGCACAAATTTTATATACTTTAAAGTAATATTGTTTATAGGAATGTATTTTAAGAGGAATGTCAATATATACAAATATATATAGGTTTTTCATTTTCACTGTTGTGCTTGAATTTACAAAATACCAAGCAGACTGTTACGTGTATGTGTGTGTTTCTTAATGCAAAGAAGTAGAATAGATATGATTTCAAACATTGTATGTACTGAACTCTTGCTGTAACTTTGTCAATGTTACTTTTTTAGACTTTAAAGGGATCATAATGTAACCATTCTATTTTGATATCTAAGGTACATATCTCATTATCAGCACAGTGACAACAGAGGGGAACTAGAAAAACTAATCTATGGTATTCTAACTTCAGAGTGCTTACAGAGCATGGAAAAATTGGATGCATATAGAAAGAAAAAAAATATAGGAAATAATGTGTACAGAATTTAAATTGTCAGTTAAGAATTACAATGATGTAAATATGGCAAGGAAAATCCTTGAAAAATTCTTCTGTGAACCATGTGCATGATGGAATTTGTGTCCCTGTTCTTTTAGTTGTGATGGGAGGATTTTTGTCCTTCAATATGACTCTTGAAAACATTCTTATTGCCTTTAAACCATTTTGCTTCCATTATGGTATTCAGCATAGTTTTGAAAATAATTTATTTTAACTTTATACAGTGTCTTACTACAAGGTATTTCTTCACAACAAGGTTAAATTCTAGATGTATTTTTTTATGTTACTTGATGTTTTGTTTATGTTAGTCTTATTTTACTGTTAGTTTCCCTTTTTCTCAATGATCCCAGTCAGCTTCATACAGTAACTACCACAGGTCATAAAGAGCTGGAGTAATCTTTACCTGTGTTTTTCTCTGACTTTAGAATGGGCGACCATGTCTCTGTTGAAATTCCAATTTCTCTCTCTCTCTCTCTCAAACTTTACTGAGATATAATCACATATGCTACAGTTCACATATTTAAAATACCATTTTCATCATCCTAAAAAGAAACGCTGTAAACATTACAAACCTTTGCCTGTCCCCACCAACTACACTGTCCTATCCGCAACCTCTATATGGTCTCAGGAAATCAGCTACTATTTCTATTTCTCATATTTGCATACAGTAAACATTGCATATCTTTTCTCTCTGACTGCAATTATATATACTTTGACCAACATTTTCCCTCTCCAGCCTTGTATGACCATCATTTTACTCTGTACTTCTCTGAGATTATCCTTTATTGATTCAATGCATGGATCATATAATGTAGCACTTATCTTTCTGCCTCTGGCTTATTTCAGTTAACATAATAGCTCCTGTTCCATCCACATTATCAAAAGGATGGAATTTCAGGTTTGCTTGGCCCAACAGTATTCCACCATGTGCGCTGAGTTTCATTATCTATTCACTTGCCAATAAGCATGTAGGTTGATGCCCCTTTGACTATTATGAAGTGCTCCACCATAGACAGGAGAGCAGAGATGTCTCCTCTACATACTGACTGCATTGCTCTCACCCGCGTGCCCAGGAGAGGAATTGATGAATCTCATGAAAGCTTTACAAGTAATATTTTCAAGGAGCTTTGTACTATTTACCATATTGGACTTACTAATTTTCTTTAGCGTCAACACTGTGTAAAGGATCTATCATTCTCCACTCATTGGCCAATTCTCTTTTGTTATTTTGCTAGCAGCCATTCTGATACAAATAAGGTGACATCTTTCTGTAATTTTGATTTTGATTTTCCTGCTGATGATTAATGTTGAGAATATTTCACATGCCTATTAGCTACTTAGGTCTTTTTTTTTTTCAAAAAACACCATTCAAATATTTTTAATGGGATTAATGTGGTTTGCGGCTATGTTATTATTTGAATTTCTTATAATTTCTGGATGTTCATACAGTTTCAGATATATGGTTTGCAAATATTTTCTTTCATTCTGTATGTTGTCACCTCACAGTCTATATATATATATAATATATATATTATATATATTATATATTATATATTATATATATTATATATTATATATATATTATATATTATATATATTATATATATTATATATATTATATATATTATATATATTATATATATTATATATATTATATATATTATATATATTATATATATTATATATATTATATATATTATATATATTATATATATATATATTATATATATTATATATATTATATATATTATATATATTATATAT
>PVJX010026443.1:0-19708 GCA_004027295.1 Dolichotis patagonum | reverse complement strand
GTAACCTGCCCAGCTCTAATGTGGCAGGAGACAGCCACAAACTTGGAAAAGGCAACCTGGTGATCTGACAGCAGTAATGCTCCTGTGTTGCTACTACACAGCAGTTGGGGAACAGGCCTTGCTGAGACATGTCTGTATTGCAGTGCCCAGGTGAGCACCGAGTCCACAGGGTTACTCACAGTGACTTTCTGGGAGGTGTGCACCTAAGCCACTGGGCCAGACTCCATGGCCGTTTTGTGGAGCTCCAAGAGGGCAGCATGGTGCTCCATGCCTGGATGAGGAGGAGAGTGCCAAGAGGGGATCACCTGGAGGACTGGAGGAACCCGGGGGAGGCATCCAAGGCCTCCAGCCTGTGTCATCCATCCAAGGTGGCTGAACGCTGCCAGGCCCCAGGAGTGACACCCACTGAACATCTTCAGTAAAACACTCTGCGTGAATTCTCGACCTAAGCAGTGTCTTCCATTTCAGTCACGACCTGCACGCCATACGTGCACAAGAGTCAAGCAGATCTAGCAACAGAAGCCAGACAGCCTCCAAGACACAGTCACTTTCTCTGGCCCCGAGCACAAGGGAGGCACCAGGGTTCAGGTGGCTGCCTGCATCCTCACACCCCAGAGGCCCCACAAGGAGACCTTGTGTGCCCAGCTGACTGGGCATCTCACACAAGGACCAACCTTATGGGAAGAGGAAACCCCAGGCACTCTATGCGGGCAGCCCCCATAAGTCTCGTTCACATAGCCCTCTGGGTGCTTCATTCTGCACTAGGAGAGGGTGATTACTAAATCCAGTGAGCACAAGGATCCCTAGGAGCCAAATGCTCCCAGTCAAGGGAAAGTCCAAGCAGTAAAGCATGAGGTGCTTCACCAAACAAAGGGGCTCCAAAAAACCGGGTTGTAAGCTTCCTCACAATCCGAGGGTTGATGTGCTGGGTACCCCGCCAACTTCTCTTCCTATTCTGAAAATTAGGACAAGCCAAGACCGGTGCTTGGGATTTTAAACACCTCTATACACGATGGTCCAGGTAAAACAAAGGGCGGTGACACACAATACCCAGCCAATGCAGAATCACAGCACAATCCCTCATAGGTCTGCCTTCCTGGGAGAGAATAAAACTGAGTTGCGAAAGGAAGGTTCAAAGCAGCTGCATGGTCCAGCCAGGAGAAAGAGAGCCAGAGCCTGAAGCCAACAGGACCACGAATGATAGGCAAGAGAATTGGAGGACTTCCAAAGATGGTCCTGTTCAGCACACAGACAGGGATTCAAAGTGGGTTGCTTGGAATGTAGTGCCTTTCCTTGTCTCAGCGGCACCTGCCCAGGACTTCTTTTGGGCTCACTTGCTGGGTGTGTGTCCTCACTTTAGCGAAGGGCGTACAAAACTCTTGCTCACCCACGGAGTGAATCCAATCAGTCTCAAGGATTGAAGTGGCCAAGCTGAGGGCAGGCCCGGCACATGGAGTTAGGCCTCTCACTGGGAACAAGAAGCCAAACCCAGAACCAGCACGAACAAATTCTCAAGGAGCCAAGAAGAAGGCTCCCAAACCAGGATAGGCACAGCACACACCAATGGAGTCAGGGAAGCTGCCAGTCCTTGGGGCCTGTCATTCTTTATGTCAGTGGCACACAGGCTTCATGTATTTGCACTGTGCATTTGTGACTGCTTCATTGTCTAGAGCTTGGATTGGTGGTGTCAGTGCTATACCGTCTTCGGGGTTGGAGGCAGGATGGGATGTAATGGCAGGAAGAAGGCGTCTCTCTTTCCTGTTCCTCTTGATTTTTGCACACACCATGAACTGTGGCCACGCCATGCCACCCTGCCTTGGAGCCTACTGAGTATGGACTGAAACTTCAAACACTGTAAGAAATAAAACTTTCCTTTCCCAACTTTGGGCATCAAGTATTTTGTCTTGGTGATGAGTGAAAGTAACTAAGACAGGGCGATACAACCAGCCTGTATGGGATGACTCCAGGCCCTATCCAGCAGGCAGTAGCATTTGAGAGGCTAGTGTGTTCACACCAGAGAGGCATGCATAAAGGCCAACTAAGAAGTTGACAGACAACACCCCAGGAAGACAACGGGAAAGCAAGAGGGCTTGAAGGCCTGACATTCATGCCTGCAGTGCAAAAGTGAACAATACTGAGCATACACTTAGGATTTTTTTTTCTCTTTGCTTTTTTTTGGGGGGGAGGGGGCAAGTGGAAACCGGAAATTGAACTCAGGGCCTTGCCCTTGACAGGCAGGTGCTGATGCCACTGAGCTCTATCCCCAGTAGCTGAGACCAAATCTGGAAAGCACAGCACACAGTTTGGGGAGAAGCAAAACTCCATGAACTTCCATACCCTGAAGGTCAACTTGCAAATCTAAAAGAAGAGCAGCCTAAGAAGCAGGATTGCCAGTGACTCCCCATTCAGACATCAAGTCTGAAAAGAGCACAAAGGGCCACTTGCAGGGCATTTGCTCCCCAGGAAGGCAAGTCCAGGGAGACCAGGGCACAAATCTGTGGACAGCCTGCCCACAGTGTTGTGGACAACCAAGCCAATGTAGAGTGCTCAGCGCACGGTCATTCTGTGGTCCCTTCACATCTTTTCCACAGTGACACAATTCCCAGGCCCCAAACCGAAATGGGTAAGACCCAAGACAACCATGCTCACCAAATGCAACCCCCTGAGGACAATTTCTTGGCCACCAGAACTGGGTCACACAGGGTGAGCTGAATGGAGAGCCTGAAACCCCTGCAGGTGGTTGGAGGGGGCGCGTGGAGAGGGGTTGTAACCTGCCCAGCTCTACTGTGGCAGGAAGACAGCAACAAACTTGGAAAAGGCAACCTGGTGATCTGACAGCAGTAATTCTCCTGTGCTCCTACTCCACAGTGGTTGGGGAACAGGCCTTGCTGGGACAAGTCTATACCGCAGTGCCCAGGAGAGCACTGAGTCCACAGGGGTACTCACAGTGACTTTCTGGGAGGTGTGCACCTAAGCCACTGAGCCAGACTCCACGGCCCTGGTGGAGCTCCAAGAAGGCAGCGTGGTGCTCCATGCCTGGATGAGGAGGAGGGTGCCAAGAGGGGATCACATGGAGGACTGGAGGAACCCGGGGGAGGCATCCAAGGCCTCCAGCCTGTGTCGTCCATCCAAGGTGGCTGAACGTTGTCAGGGCCCAGGAGTGACACCCACTGAACACCATCAGTAAGACTCTCTGCGTGAATTCTCGACCTAAGCAGTGTCTTTCATTTAGTCACGACCTGCACAACATACCTGCACAAGAGTCAAGCAGATCTAGCAACAGAAGCCAGACAGCCTCCAAGACACAGTCACTTTCTCTGGCCCCGAGCACAAGGGAGGCACCAGGGCTCAGGTGGCCGCCTGCATCCTCACACCCCAGAGGCCCCACAAAGGAGACCTTGTGTGCCCAGCTGACTGGGGCATCTCACACAAGGACCAACTTTATGGGAATAG
Source organism: Dolichotis patagonum (assembly GCA_004027295.1). Classification (NCBI taxonomy): domain Eukaryota; kingdom Metazoa; phylum Chordata; class Mammalia; order Rodentia; family Caviidae; genus Dolichotis; species Dolichotis patagonum. The sequence goes on along the minus strand of PVJX010026443.1, from coordinate 16,255 downwards.
GAGACCCCATGCACTCTATCTGGGGCAGCCCCCATAACTTTCATTCACATAGCCCTCTGGGTGGTTTATTCTGCACTAGGAGAGGGTGATTACTAAATCCAATGAGCACAAGGATCGCTAGGAGCCAAATACTCCCCGACAAGGGGAAGTCCAAGCAGTACAGCATGAAGTGCTTCACCAAACAAAGGGGCTCCAAAAAACCGGGTTGTCAGCTTCCTCACAATCCGAGGGTTGATGTGCTGGGTACCCCGCCAACTTCTCTTCCTATTCTGAAAATTAGGGCAGGCCAAGACTGGTGCTTGGGATTTTAAACACCTCTACACACGAGGTTCCAGCTACAACACAGGGCCCTGATGCACAATACCCAGCCAATGCAGAATCACAGTGCACTCCCTCATAGGTCCGCCTTCCTGGGAGAGAATAAAACTGAGTTGCGAAAGGAAGGTTCAAAGCAGCTGCATGGTCCAGCCAGGAGAAAGAGAGCCAGAGCCAGACGCCAACAGGACCACGAATGACAGGCAAGAGAATGGGAGGACTTCCAAATAGGGTCCTGTTCAGCACACAGAGAGGGATTCCAAGTGGGTTGCTTGGACAGCAGTGCCTTTCCTTGTCTCAAGGTCACCTGCCCAGGACTTCTGTCTGGCTCTCTGGATGGGTGTGTGTCCTCACTTCAGGGAAGGTGTGGACAAAACCCTTGTTCACTGGTTTTGGGCACCCCACTCAGTCTCAAGGAAACAAGTGGCTGGTGTGAGGGTGTGAACAGCACAGGGTGTTAGGCCTCTTCTTGGCATCAAAGGCCCAAACCCACAAGCCAGTAGGACCAGGACTGAAGGAGCAAAGAAGAAGGCTCTCAAAAAGGGGGAGGCACAGCACACACCCAAGGGAGTCAGGGAAGCTGCCAGCCCTTGGGGCAATACCACCTGCCTTTAAAGGATGACCCCAGGTCCTATGCAGCAGGGGGTATGACTTCAGAGGCCACTGTGTTCACATCATAGAGGCCTGCAATAAAGGCCGACTGAAAATTTGACAGACAACTCCCCAGGAAGTCAATGGGAAAGCAAGGGGCATACAGGCCTGCCATTCCCTCCTGCAGTGCAAAAGTGAATAGTATTGAGAATACATTTAGGGTTTTTTTTTCTCTTTTGCTTTCTCTGTTTTCGCAGTGCAAAGCAGAAATGGAATTCAGGACCTTGCCCTTGCCCAGTAGGTGCATATGCCACTGAGCTCTATCCCCAGCCCCTGAGGCTACATCTGGAGACCAGAGCATCCAATGTGGGGACTACCTAAACTCAATTTGCCTTCATTTATTCAAGGTCACACTGCAAATCTAAATGAAGAGCAGCCTCTACAACCAGGAATACCAATGACTTTCCTTTCAGACATCAACTTCAAAGACTGAAAGCACAACTTGAAGAGGATGCCTTCCCCAGGAATGCAACGTTAAAGAGACCAATTCAACTAATTTTGGAAAATCAGCCCAGAATATGATGGACAAAGAAGCCTACACAGTGATTAAAATAAGCTCAGTGCATTCAAAACAGAGCAGTGTACTTGCCATTCAAATTTCTGGATGCACTGTTTAATATTCACGCCAGGAACAATGTCCTCAGGCATTGAGAGTTCCCCTCATGGAAAAGACTATTACTGATGGTATGAGAACCACGAAAGAACTACTTAGGGCATGCCTCCTGTAAATTGCAACAGAAACCAATAGCCAAAGTGCCCTTGTTCACCCTAAGGAAACTAGGCTGGGGCATCCCACCCTGTCTCCACATCTTTCTCCTGTGGAGCATGCACTCTTGAGTACCTACTTCATTTGCGACAGCCTGAACCTATTGTTAGAGGACTGCAAAAACCTAGACATGACATGAACACGGGCAACATCTTGTCAAGTTACACACTGTCCTGCACCTAAAGACAGGCACATCATCAGTACTTGCTCATGCCTTTGCTTGGATGGATTTCTTCCAAGTTCATGGTTGTGGCCATAGTAAGCTAAGAGGCCACAGCCTTGCATTGAGAATCTGGCAAAACATGCGTACAGTTTCATGACTGACAGGCAAAACAAAGTCAGTCCTCCCAGTTATGGACATGTTCAGACATACCAAAGGTAGTTAAAGCACAGCATGTGTTCATGGACCTTATCACTGCCAGAGGATTACCAGAAAAAAAAAACACTTCATGAAATCACACGTTGACCATCCTCCACATGTCAGGTGAAGTGGCTGAGTCCATGGTGTGTGGTAACCAATGTGGAAATGTTGAAGGTCTTCAATAGAGTACAAGTGATCTTGTGATGAACGATCCATCTTCACCAATATGTTAAGAGGCATGAAGTAGGTATTACAGGAGCGGGCATCAAGTGTTCGGAGTGGAAGAAATTTGGATTCATGCTCATGATATTCCCTTCTGACATGTGAGGAAAACATACATAAGAATAATAGTGACTTTTTAAAATGCTCATCTCTCCCAAGGCTGGTGAAGTATACTGAAAGCAGGCAAATTCTGGAACGTGCTGATGGTGGTGAATATAAAGGGATTGCAAGGATCATTGTTATACACTAAATATTCCTTTGTGTTTACTATTTACAAAAGAATAAACTACTTAACAAAATAACTCAAAAGTTAGAGTGTAAGACGGTAAGTGGCACCAGATACATTTTAAAATGTGCAATGAAAGGACAGAGAATGAGAAGGTATTATCCATTCATGTTTCTCAAAATTACCTTGCATCACAAGAGCTTCAAGGTCCCCTTAAAACATAAACATCCACAGTTTCTGATGCAGTAATTTAGTTGAGTGGTTTAAGACTTTGTATTTCTATCATTTTCTGAAAGGCTTAGGCTGCTCATGTGGGAATCTCAGTGTGAGACTCAGTGACATCTAGTACTGGAGATAATATGTCCTGAGTCATCCAGAGTAGATACAGCAGATTTCCCATGCAGGCCTTAGCCTAAGTATTTTGAGACAATCCACAGGCATACTCCTTATACCAGGTAACACCAGGCATGGGGAGGAAGGACTACAAAACCACTCGGAGACACTTAATTTGAGAAACATGGAATGTATGTCCACAAACAAAACAATGAGTAAGATTACTGTGGAAAGAAAGAGCACCAACGTGAAGGAAGCAATGAGCTTGTTGCATTCAAAGAATATCTGGTGATGTTATCATTCAGGAGGACTTTCCAGAGATGATGAGGGCCTCAATGAGAAAATGCATGAGCTCAAATCTGAGGATGTAGTGGTGAGAATGGAGAGAGGATAAAGGTATAAAGACAATGAGAGGGAAGAACACTAAAAATTTCATGGCTAACAAACTTACAAAAATGAACTTAACGGGTACACAAAGGAGTCTTTGATTATTCATGGATTTTGAAATGTGTGATGATTTGTGTGTCTGTATATACATATATACATATATACATACATATATATATACACACATATATGTGTGTGTGTGTGTGTGTGTGTATTAGTAGAAACAAAATTCACGACCTTGGGCTTGCCAGGCATGTGCTGTGCCTCTGAGCTATGTCCCCAGCCAAATATTTTGTTCTTGACACAAATATCATGAAGAAAAATGAGCCTTTTAGTATGTTTGCATGTGGCTGGTTGGGATGAGATGGGTGGGAGCTCCAGAGCGCTCTAATTTGGAGAGTTTTACAAAGTTTCATGCTAATAGTGCATTACATTGTATACATTGTCTCTATCAATGAGAGAAGTATAAATCTTTGAAGAATCAGAGAGATAATAAGATAATGGAGAATTCTCAGCCTTAAACAGCTGAGTTGAGAAAACCTAAAAAAAAAATGAAGTCCATTTCACTGGTACATTTTTGCTCCATCATGATTTTCTCATCTTTAAGTGACCACCCTAGAAGGTACATTGCATGTCTGATGGCCATAAGGTGAAGGGACAGTATGAGCAGGATCTGCTGGGGATTCTAGTAAGTGGTTGCATTAATTCTTTCTATGTTTGTGTTTGCTTATATTGTGCTTCACTGGGTGAGAATAAAGTGAAAAACCCATCGACAATGAAATGAGCGAAGATGGAGAAGATACCTATTTACATACGTACAGCCTATTATCTACCTATTCATCTCTCCATAAAACTTCTGTGTAAGTGAGAAACATAAACTATAGTAAGGAGTCACTGAGTAACTTTACTACTTACAAAGCATTCCTTAGTGAGGTGCTTGTCACTTTGTCTTCCAGAGGTCTGTTAGATTTAGTCTAAAATAGGAAACACTAATGTCAACATTTGAACAATTAAAAATCATTGAGAAAATATTACTTTATTCTAAAATATGCCTACTTTAGGACTGCATTACTATTGAAATTTAATATAGTTTAATGTAGAAAATTTGCACAAACACTTCATGCCGAAGGGAAAATATAAGACATTCTATCATATGGAACCCTAAGAAGTACAACTTTCACAAACTTCATTGGGTGTCAGTGAGAAATTTTGTTGCATAAATTTAACTTTCTAATTATTTGATTGCTGTGTTTATTGCACCTCATCATTTTTAAAGAACACTTTGTGTGGACTGTCTTCTTGGCACCATGATAGTACATGTCATGTTCCCCTACAGGTGGATTCACTTGATATTGTACTCCTGCTCTGTGTCGGCAACACAGCACAGACCCTCAGGCACCCTTGCCACTGCTCCTGCTCTGCATTTGCAAGACACTATTCACCCTTCTCCCAATCCCTGAAATCATTTCCTACTCTGTGGGTGCCAAGTGTTTACTTTTTCATGCTCCCACTAAATTGTGAACCCAAGAGAAAAAGTTGACCTGTAATTATCCTTATAAAGCAATACTTGAAAAAGAGAGGATGTCCCAGAAGAGAAGTTTTAGATACAAAACAAAGAGCATAGCAAATTAGATATACTTATTAGACATTTTCACAGGTGATGGAATGATATTTTAAATAGGGCACTGCAAGAATTTTTTCATTATTACTTCTCATTCACTTTCAACATTACCAACACAAGTGCACTCACACATATACAAACTCTTACTATCATACACACGATGCATAATTTAATAAGCAGTATTATAATGTATCATTGTATCTATGTTTAAATCAGTCATCTATAATAAACATCTGAATTTAGATAATGCAGCTCAAATTTTAATTCCTTTACATTAAAAATGATACTTTTTTTTTTTTGGTACCAGGGATTGAATTCATGACCTCACGCATGCCAGGCAGGCGCTTAAGCCACTGAGCTAAATCCCCAGCAAAAAACGATACTTTTAAAGGGAAATTTCTGTTCAAATTAGTTCTAATTGTTGCTTTTAGTCTAACTTACGGGCAAATAATTCTTCTCCAAAATAGACCTCTATATTGATCTCAGGTTTTAATCACTCTCAGTCTGTTTCTTATCACAATGTACTGAGAGAATCGTGCTATATCTGCCATAATATCAGAGAAAACACTCAAGATTCTTTGAATTTTTAATTATTGACAGTTTTAGACAATTGTACAGGGAAAGCTTGTTTTGTACAGAACAGACATATTTCATGATTGAAACATACTAGTTATTATGATGGTAGCACAGAAAAAGGAGGAGGAAGATACAAACCAAAGGAGAAGGAAGAGTAAAGATAGAAGGGAGAATAAAACTCTACACAATTAAACAGGATTTTATGCCATGCTTTGGTTTATGTCTGGATGTGCACCCAAAGGCTCATGTGGTCGTAGAAGGGTGGGCTTTTCAGAGGCAGTAGAATCTATAATCCTTGATGCATTCTAGTGCAATGCTAGGAATAACCATGCTAGGATCAAGAGTGTGACTGTTGGATCATCCACTGATTACACTGGCACTGCCATAGTTCCAGAAATTTGGATAAGATAAAAGGAGTAAAAAGAGACTTGCTCTCTCTTTTCCCCTTTTGCTCTTGCTGCTCTTGCTGTCTTCACAGGCTGTGAACCGTTGCCCACCTGCCATGTCCTACCAGGTCCTGAACTAGATCCCCAATCTCCCAAACGAATATATGGTGAGGCTTAAATAAAATGAGACAAGTGGTATGATTTTTGGGCTTCAGGAGAGTCAAAACCTTTTAGCTGAGTTTGAGACTCTGAGTGCTAAAACAAAGACTTCGCTGGACCACCCATGTTTATTAGGTGCAAAACAAAGGGCAAGGAAACTAGGCAAAGAGCAGGAAATGAGCAAGACCTAGGAAGTCATTTCAAAGACTTCTCCAAGTAGTAAATTATGGCAATTTAGGGCAACCATTTTATCTCCAGGATGACATTTGTGGGAGGAGCCAGAAAGTAGGAATAATTCCTGCAGCTGCAATCTCTAGCTACTTAATTAATGTTTGAGCCTAGTATCCACAGCTGTAGCCTTATCTTGTCCTTTGAGATATCTCTGGCTTCACAGGCCACAACAAGCCTCAGCCACGATCAGGGATTCATAGTGGTTCACTTGCTATGAATCAGCTCCCAATGCCAGGCAAGGGCCCTAGGATAGACTTACAGATAATCATAGAAAGCCAATTACTTAATTCTAAATCCCGCTCAGAGCCACTTCCTGGTGGTCTCAAACAATGTCCCACCCTTCCTTTGAGCCAGCTGATTAGGGACTAAAACCTCTGCAAACTGTGAGCTAAATAAACCTTTCTTCCTTTCACATTGGATGTTGGGTATTTTATCTCAGGAACAAGAGAAAGGTAACTAAAACATGCCATAACATATTTACCCATTTGTTCTTGAGAGAAAAAGACTTCATTTGTGAGCTGTCTCTACCATGAAGGTATAAAGACAGCAACTTGGAATTTAAAGTTTCAAGGCCTGCCAGACATGAGGGAACATGCCTGTAATCTCAGCACTCTAGCCAGATGAAATAGGATTGCAAATTCAAGCCCAGGCTGGGCAACTTGGTGACTCAGTAAGACCCTGTCTCCAAATTAAAAAAGACAACGTCAAGGCCTAATTTTCAGTTTCCTGATTTTTCACAACCAATTAAACACCAGTAGCTGCATTACAACATGCAACATCCATCTCTTAGTATTTGTGAAAATTAACCTGAATTTTCCTGCAAGTTCTTTCCATGGTACCCAAGACACTGTGAGCAATCAGGAAGTAGTACCTTTTATTATCATCGTTTTCATTCTTCTTCAGTCAGGGTTTTGCTGGTTACTTTTCTTTCATAGCTGAGAAAAAAACCTGATGCCAAAAATTAGGGAAGGAAAGGTTTACTTAGTTTACAGTTTATGGAGGTTTCAGTCCACAATCATTTCATTCCAAGGCAGGGTGGCATGGCAGAGGGCCAACCATTCATGGAAGCAGAAGACAAGAGAGCAAAATGGGAGCAGTACACAGAGAAGATTCTTTCTGCCCCGTATATTGTGTGAAGGCTAGCCACACTAGGATGAGAATAGCATGCGCATCCATAATGCCAGCACTGGACCATGAATCAGTCAGCAATTCTTGAAGCTTGCTCCAATGAATGCAGGAGGCTTTGAGGGGACATCCAGACATGAACCATAACAATGGTGTTATTCTCAGTGTTTAGGCATTCTGACTTAGTAACTTCATTTGGTTGTCCCTTAAGCAAACCTGAATGACTGTAGCTTCAAGCTTGTAACAATGTGGAATTTGATTACACATTTCTTTCCTGAATAGAAGCACTCTTTGATATTGAGAGTGGTTCATGTTTATTTACTAATAGAACAAAATATGATGCGCTTCTGATAAATGTGCTTTCTGTGACTCACTATATTTCTTGTACTGAATTTCAAAACAGTGGATCCTGGTACCAATAATTAAATGACAAGTGACAGTAAAATTACCCTTTAACAAATCTAATACAGTGCATAAAAAGATACAGAAGCACTACAAAAACCAGTTTGCTTGCAAAAGTGAACAATAAGTAATAAAATGTAATGACGTTACAGTACTGATTTTTACTTTGTAATTACAATATGAAGTAAATGAACTGCAATGTTCCTTCTTTGCCATATGGAAATTGATTCACTTTACTTAACAACTAATATGGAATCTAGGACAATGAAAACGTTTATCATCTTGAACTTCTACCTCCAACTTCAATTTCTTTACTCTCTGCACTTTGTACTCTGTGGATAAAACTCTAAGGATTTCCAAAACTTTTCCATTCACTTTTAGGAATAAAAGTTCTTGGGTCATTTTAGCCTAAAAAAAATACTCGTTTTAGTAACCAATGTCCAGAATCTTAATAATAGTAAAATCATGAATATCTATTAAAATTTATACTTACTCTGTCTAACTTGTAACTTAGCAAGTATACTCATAGATATATTCCTAAGAAAAATGGGCACATACTTTCCACAGACATATGTATTACTATGTATATAAAACTTGTATCCAAAGTAGGCTCAAGTAGGATAAATTAAAATGTCACCAAACAATAAAATGAATCAATACCTACATGATGGAATACTTATGCACTAGAATACTAGTCACAAAAACAAAATATAAACTGGTCCTACAAACAACTACAAAATTATTACTATTTGAAAAACAAGTAGCACACAAAAGGGTATGCAGTAATACAGTTAAAATTACTAACTTTCTAATATAATTTAGTATAAACATGTATTTCAAATATACAGGAATTATATACACTATTACCCAAAGAAGCAAGTGGTATGCTGAGTAGTAAGTGAACATTAGCAAAATCCAATACCTATGGGATAGAATACCTACCTACATCTCCCGAATTATATTATCTAGTGGCCTCCTCACAAGTATATACACTATTACTGAAAATGTGACATTGGTCACAAAAACAAAATATAAACTGGTCCTACAAACAACTACAAAATTATTACTATTCGAAAAACAATAAGTACACAAAAGGATATGCAGTGATACAGTTAAAATTACTAACTTCCAAATATATTTTAGTATAAATATATATTTCAAATATACATGAATTGTATACACTATTACTCAAGGAAACAAGTGGTATGCTGCCTAGTAAGTGAACATTAGCAAAGTCCAATACTTTTGGGATACTATACATACCTACATGTCCCAAATTATATTATCTAGTGGCCTCCTCAGAAAACGTGCATGCATGTGCACATAGACACACACACACACACACACACACATAAACTTTACAAATATGCACATAAAACATATCAAAATTAGATTGATATCATTCCCTTGCTCCTCTAGATAATGTATATTATATTCACATCACATGTTAATACCTTCACAAATAATACAAATTCAGAACAGTGAAAAAATACCAAATAATCGGACCCATGTGGTTAGGCAAACCTAATTCAACTAAATAAAAAACACCCAGCTACAAAATGGAACAGTCTAAGCACTCCAAAACAATAAAGGTGGTTAACTGCTTTAGTGCCTCCCATTACATTGCCTAACTTTTCCCCTCAGTCTACCATTACCACAAACACTAAACACTGTGTTTCAGGCTCATTCTTCCAGGTTTAAAGAAAGGAATGATATCACACATCAAAGACAGCAGAGACCAGGAGCAAAGAGCGCCCTCTCTGGGATCTGGATTTGAGAGAGCTGAAGCACAATTTGGTGAACTCAAGGAAAGAGGTGAATCTCTGGGAATTGCGAGAGACCTGACAGGAAGACTAAAAAGTAAAAAGAAGCTAGAAGGATGGAGCAAAGTGCAGAGGAAATAATAAGGCAGTCTGGAAGGCTCACCATGACTCTCAGGATAGGGACAGTATCTCCACTGACTCATGATAAGTGCAGTGGCTGGGCCAGACCACAAGACTGGCAAGAGAAGGCATGGATCCTGTGAACTGCATTGCCCAGCTTGCTGGGATCAGTGTCACAACTCAGGCTGCACAGAGAAAGTGTTCTCTGCAGCATTGGATGAGGGCAGCTCACCTTTAACCATACAGCTAGCCAAAGGACCCATGACTTGCAGTGCACAGAGGAACACGGAAACGGGGAGCTGCAAGAATGACTAGAGTCTCAGTGCAGATGCGCTCACAACCTGCCCACAGCAATAAAGGCGGGTCAGGAAGCAGGACTGCCACACACAGGAAAATGAGTGTGCAAAAAGGACAGGTCTCAGCAGTGACACACTATCCTTCACCACACCTGCTAGACTAACACAAAGTAGACTAATCTCAGATTAAGTAGAATTAGTCACAACTTAGAAAGCAGCACAAATGTCATAAAAACCTGCTTACAAAAATAATAGCATAAACGTTCCAAATATGGGGAAAGAATTTCACATACAAAATGTGAAGTTGATGCAACGGGAAAGAGCCATGATCAGAAGAGACCTTCTTCATAGCACCTTCATAGCACCTTCATAGCATCTAAAACAAATTCACAAAAGCCCAACAGAGGTCAGAATTTTAAAATCTGTTAGAAAGGCAATGACTCTAACTAACTTAGAAACCAATTAGAGTAACAGAAGACTTTGCTAAAACAGTTTAAAGAGCAGTAGAGCTTGAATGGAAGTGTTTCAAGGCCTAAAAGAAAATACCTTCCAATTATGACTCATATATACTGCAAAACTATCTTTCTAAGTTGGAGGACAAATAAGGTCTGTATATGACAAAAAGCACCTTAACAGATTCACAACCAACTAACCAAATCTACAAAAAATTCTCAAGACTAACCCAGAAAGGTACAATGGAGCCAACACTGTTGAGCCATCTAATAGAATAAAAACACCAGGAAGGGTAATTAAGGAAGCAGAAGGGTAAAATGAAAGGGAATCATCAACAGAAAAATAGTGTAATGACAGAAATAAGCCAATACTTTTCAGTACTAATTCTCAATGTAAATGGTCCCCTTGAGAAATTCACAGAACGAAAGCACAGACTGAAAAAAAAAGAATGTACTACATAGAAGAAACATATTTAATCCCAAAGGACATTCAGAGTCCAAATGTCAAAGGATGGAAAATGGTATTGCATTTAGTAATTGAGACCCTACATGGGCAGAAGAAGGTCTCCTATTTTCAGACACAGTAGAAGTCAAGCCCAAACATGCAAACAAGAGGCAAACAAGGTCACTACATATTGGTTAAGGGAACAATCCAAAAGGAAGAGATAGCAATTATAAATAATACATGCACTGCATACTAGTGTATGCTACACCACTAAACAAATACTACTGGACATAAAAGAGTGGTTAAGTTTCAGCACAATTAGAACAGGGGACCTCCACACTGCTGTCACACATAGATGAATCAACTAGGCAAAAGCGAAACACAGAAGTATTAGAGCTGAAACAATCCTGTGAAAAAATGAACTGAATCGGTATCTCTAGAGGGTTCTAGTCAACAACACTGTCGCGCTTTTCTCAACACAATGTAAACTTTCTCCAAAATAGGCCACACATTAGCCCAACAGTCCCATGTCAATAAATGGAGAACAACTGAAATCACCTCATGCAAATTAACATTTCACAGTGCAACAAAACTAGACATTAATGGTAGGAGAAACGACACAAACTATTGAAATACATACAAGTTAACTAAAGTACTCCTGAGTAATCAACAGGTGATAGAAGAAATCAAGGAAGAAGTTAGACATTTCCCAATCAAATGATAACACTAGTACACCATGCAAGAACCTATGGGGCACAATGAAAGCAATCCAAGAAGGTCACTTATAGCTGAGAATGTTTACATTGTAAAAACAGCGTGAGTCCAATTAAATAACCTAGTGATGCAACTCAAGGTCCTAGAAAAATAAGAAAAATGTAAATCGAAATCTATTACAAGGAGGGAACTTATAAAGATGGGGCAATAATAAATTAAATCGAGACTTAAAAAATACAAAGCATCAAAGAAGTGAATAGCTGGGCTATGGAAATAATAAAAAAAATGGCCAAGGACTTAGAGAACATTACCAGAAAAAAGAAATAAAAGATGCAAAAAATGCAATTTGAAAAAAAAGGGACACCATCAAAATCTGTAGGACTAACAGTAAGTTCTCGGAAAACCCATACTCTAATCAGTTTGAAAATCCAAAAGCAATAAGTGCATTGCTAAGTAAATACAGACTACCAAACTTAAATCAATAAAACAAAAATCACTGAGAAATTCAAAAACATGTAATGAAATTGCAACAGTAGTAGTAGTAGTAATAATAATAAAAGACCTATCAAGGAAGGAAAAAACCCACATTCTGATGGATTCCCTGCTGAGTTGTACAAGAACTTCAGTAAGTTTCAATTGCAAGCACTCCTAAAATGCCAGTGAAATTCAAAAGGGAAGTTGTACTCCAAAAGTCATTCCTGAAAGCTAGAAGTAACCTGATTTCAAAACCAGAAAAGATCCAACCAGAAAAGAGAACTATGGGCCAATTTCTCAAACGAACAGGGAAGCAAAAATTCTCAATGAAATACTGGCAACAAAATGCAACAATTCATAAAAACATCACATATTGGGCTGGGGATTTAGCTCAGTGGCATAAGCGCCTGCCTTGCAAGCATGAGGTCTTGAGTTCCATCCCTGATACCCATAAAAAAAAATTACATATTATGAAAAGGTTGGTTTCATCTCTCTGATGCAAGGCTGGTTCAACATGTTCAAATCTACAAATGTAATACATTGTGTACACAGAAGCCAGGACAAATACACATGATCATCTTGATAGATGCAGAAACAGCCTTTCAGAAAATCCAACATCTTTCATGATAAAAAACCTCAAGATAATTAGTATAAAACAACGTTATCACACCTGATAAAAGCAAATCATGACAAATGTATAGCTAATATCATATTCAGTACTGATAAACTGGAAGTTTTCCCTCTAAAATCTGGAACAGGACAAGCACATCCAAAAGTAATTAAGAACTAAAGTCACATGATCATCACAATACTTGCAGAAAAAGCGTTTGACAAAATACAACAAGTATTCATTATTAAAAACTCTGAAGAAAATATACACAGGGCTGTATATTAATGTGATGAAAGCTATTGATTGCAAACCTCCCAGCATGATACTAAACAGGGAATATCTGAAACATTTACCTCTAAATCTGGGACAAGAGAAAGATACCTGCTATTGCCACTTGTCTTCAGTGTATTACTCAAAACATTATTCAGAGTACTCAGTCAAGTTGAAGAAACATGAAATTTATAGAAAGGAAAGAACTCAAGTTACTGTTATCTGATGGACACACGATGCTGTGCAAAGACCCAAAATGTCCATCAATAGCTCTCAACAATTTGAACCAAATTAAGTAGGAAAGTAAAATGCAAAATTCACACAAGGAAATCAATCACATTCTTGTACAAGCACAATGAATTCACTGAGGAACAAACTGTGGAAACAATGACTTTCACAACATCATCAAGAAAAATCAAATTGGAATTAACCTAACAAATAAGTGAAAGACCTCTACAACAAAAACTGCAGGAACCTGTGAAAAACAGATCTCAGCACATCAGAATGTGGAAAGATCCTTTATTCCTGGATAGGCAGATCCAATATTTTCAGAATGGTCATACTTCCAAACCTGATAGATTTAAAGCAATCACAATCAAAATACCCACATCATTCCTCGCAGAACTAGAAAAAACAATCCTAAAATTCATATGGAAGTAGAAAAGAAATCCTGTGCAACAAGAGCAAAGCAGGAAGTATCACAATCCCAATCATGGACTTCAAATTACAATACAGAGCCACACAGATAAAAATGCACAGCACTGGCAGAAACACAGACATGAGAATCCATGGAACAGAATAAAGGATGCAGAAACAACCCCAGGTCACTCAACTTTGTGATCTTTGACAAAGGCATCAAAACCACATACTGGAGGAAAGAGGTCCTCTTTTTTAAAAATGGTGCTTTCTGGATGTGGTGGCCCACGCCTTCAATCCCAGCACTCAGGAGGCTAAGGCAGGAGGATCTTGCCGGTTCAAGACCATCCTGGGCTACAAAGTGAGTGCAAAGCCAGCCTGAACTGCATAGAGAAACCCTGACTCAAAAAGGGAAAAAAGGGGGGCTGAGAAAGCTGGCTACTCACATGCAGAAGACTGAACTTAGACCAGTATCTCTCACCATACACAGCACTCAAATCAATGGTCAAAGACCTGTATATTGAAATACAAACACCATCACTTGGAAGATAAAATAGGTGACTTTCTGAACATAACCCCAATTGCTCAAGAAATAACATTAATAATACAAAAAAGTGGGTCCTATAAAATTACAAGGCTCTTGCACTGCAAAGAAAATAAGCAACAAGTGAAAAACAACTTATAAAATGGTGGGGGGCGTGTCACCTCTATCTTTTGGACAGCACACTAATATATAACATATGTAAAGAATTCAAAAAACAGTAGACCACCCAAAATAAGAGACAAAAGCAAAAAATATCCAAGGAAAGAAATGGACATTTCTAAAAAGAAGGAGTACAAATGGACAATAAATCCATGAATAAATGTTCCACATATCTGGCTAATAGAAAAATCCTAATGAAAACAATTTTCCATCTTACTCCAGAAACAATGCATATCATCAAAGCATGGACACTGATTGGGGAAATCAATGTAGAGAGTTTTCAAACACTAAATCGAGACACTCCACTTGAATAAGCTGTTTCCCTTCATGTTGTCTTCCCCAAATGGCTGAAGACAGGATACTGCAGGGATACATGCATACCACACTGATTTCCCAACGGAGAAGCAGAACAAACAACAGCTAAACCTTGGAAGAGGCCTATACTTTCACCAACACATGAATGGATAAAGAACATGTCATATTTTTACACAACTGAATAATTCTCTGCCACAAAGAAGGATAATGTTGACTCATCTGAGTGAAATTTTATGAATTTTGAGAACATAATGCTAAGTAAAAGAAATCAGACACACTTCAAGATTGCACGGTATGAGAATCCTAAAATATACTTAAGTTAAAGGACAAAATCAAAGACAACAGGAAACGGTGACACAGATAATTTATAGAAGAAAATGAGACCAAAGATAGAAGCACATGAGACTTGGGAGAAGGGAATAAAAAAATAAAGAATTCACATGAGCTGTGTACATGTAGCAGCTCTGCAGGATTGCTGTAATTAATGTGTACTCAAAACATGTTCTAATAAAAAAGGAATACATCAAGTCTGTAATTATTTATTCTTAACGGTTATGCCTGTTGGAGTAAAAAGCAAGACTGCCTTTGAAAAGTGCTGCTGATAGTGCTAATGATACAGCTCAACAGCACAGTGCCTGTCTATTAAGCATGATTTTCTAAGTTCAAATCCTCGTACCAAAAAAAAGTGCTAATGATATTATTATAGTTTTTATAAGCCTACTCATAGACACTAGTGTTTTATTAGAGAATAACATGACTACCTGCGTTCCTTACTCTAAGTAAACCTGAAGAAGCTCTTTACTAATGGGTGTGTGTGGAGCTGGGTGAACACAATCTCCTAGAATGCAATCATTTAAGTGGTGAATATGAAGTTATAAACACTGAAAAATTCTGAAAGAAACACAAGGGCACACAGCAAATAAGAAAATATTCTGTAAAGTCTGCAAGATCTCGGGATAAATAGCAAGAGTCTTGGGCGTTTCAGCTCTCATCTGCTCTCATGCACTGTCATCCTGGAGAGGTGTGAGAGAATCTCCATGGCTGGATAGTGTGGCAAAAAGATAATAAAACTTTCCTCCCCTCATTCAGTGGAGGGCTCCAATTTCACTACATGAGGACAGCAGCTACCATTCGCTAACCCCTCTCCATGCTGCCTGCTGAAGCAGCTCTGTTCCAGGGAAGCACAGTCAGGATGACTGGGGTACATTTCCCTCAATCAGTTCCCACTGATGGGGAAAAGGCTGCCCATCAGGGAGAAAGGATTGCTAATACTGATTTCCTTCCCCTTTCTGGTTTGGTGGGCACAGAGAGCAACCTAGCAAAGAAGTAGTTAGCAGTGGTGAGACATCCAGATAACATGCAGGCTGTAACTACAGGTATTTTACAGCTCTACTTGTACCACATGACTTCAGGACAGAAAAAACATTTAGTGTCTCCAGGCTGCAAAAATTATGGAGATATGTATAAGCTATTAAAAAAGGACACATAGGCTGGGAGTGGTGGTACACGTCTATAATCCTAGCACTTGTGAAACAGAGGGAGGAGTTTTGCCACAAATTGCAGGCCAGCTTGGGCTGCACAATGAATTCAAGGCTGGTCTAAACTACATGGTGAGACCCTGTATCACAAAAAGAAAGAATGAGAGAGAGAGACAGAGAGAGAGAAAAAAGAAGAAGAAGAGGAAGAAGAAGAAGAA
>PVJX010026442.1:0-25940 GCA_004027295.1 Dolichotis patagonum | reverse complement strand
CAGCAGTCCCACTCCCTGGCCAGTCGGGAAGAGGACCACAGACGTCCCCCTGTTATCTGCAGGGTTTTCGTGGGATGGTTCTCAACTAAAGGTCGCCTCTTCATAGATCTGTGTTCTCGATTGCAGCTGGGAGAGAAAGAGTTTCCCGAGTTGAAAGTCAGGAATTTTTAGGTGTTCCCTGGACTTTTGATTGCTCGGGTATTAGAAGTCAACGTGTCACGGAAAACTTGACCCAGAAGACCTAGACAGACACCCCCTGAGCTCCTTTCTGACTGGCAGAAACAGCGAACCCCCGGAATCCCTGAGTTTCGTCTCGCTCCCCACACCACGACTGCCGCGTTTCCAGAACCCGCGGCCGGGGTGCGCGAGCGCCAGCGGGTACATTTGGGGCGCAGCGCAAGTCTCAAGTCCAGGGAATGGAACTTTCCTCTTTCTCTCCTGCCCCAAACCCCTTTAGCCAGAATGGGAAACCAGCATCCACCCTGCACCCCTCTCCAACCCCGCGCTCGGTGCGTGGAGAGGGCAGAACCGACTCTAAGCCAATGGGGAGATGCTGAGTTCGCGTCGGAGGGTGGAAGGACGTTTGCGGCTGCTCCTGTTTGGGGAACAATGTGTACCCTTGTCTGCATAAAACGAGCCTATCTCCCAATGCAGAGATACCGGGCTGCTTTCCGGTCTGGGTGCGGTCGCAGCGCCTCAGCGCGCTCTGTCTTGCTGAGAGCTGGCGCGGCGAGGCGCGCAGCGCGCAGGGGGATGCACGAGCGTCCGCGTGAACGGACCGGCTAGCGCGTAGCCGGGGTCCACACATGCGAGTGTGTGATGTGTGACCGTGCGCACATCAAGTCCTGCAGCTGCCGCGTGGGCTTTCCCTTTCTCCTCCGCGGGTGGGCGCAGGACCCCTGCGCACTCAGCTCTCGGGACTTCCAGGAAAGTGGGGCTCAGAAGCAGAGAGAAAGAGAGAGAGCGACCAGGCCCCAGATCGTCCCCCCGACCCAGATCCTCCCTGCCCAGCAGCCTGGAGCGGGGACAGCTGTGTAAAACAACATTGGCCTGCAGTGGGAGGTCCAGGTTGGGCGGAGGACCCTGGACCCACAGCTGAGGGTGGGAGCTATCCAGGAGCAAGTTGGGAGGCTCTGAGAGAATGTTCCAGGCTCCTTTCCTTCCCGTCACTTCTCGCTGGCTATTTCAGCGGGGATCCCTTTGGAACAGAGGCCTGCTGTTCTGTCTTCCCGGGGGTCCGGGGGCGGGGTCCCCTATGGGTGTGGCAGTAGGACCTGAGTCCAGGAATTGAGAGGAGTTCTGGTGCTCACTGTAGATGACGCCACACTCTCCCCAATTTGCCCCCCCCCCACCTTGTGCACGTACCCGCCCTCTTTCAGGCCCTTCAGCTCCCCAGCAGTGACCTCAACGCAAATGACAAGAAGCAGCAAAATGTTCCTTCCTGGGAGAATTCACTGGGCTGAAAGAGCTATGACGTAATCAGAGCTCGGTCGGTCCTCTGATTGGCTGGTCTTGGCCACTTTGGATTGGTTGAGCAGCCCGGACGCCCCGCCCCCAGCGGGTATCATTGGAATAAGAGCCCCGGGCGGCGGGGAGGCGCCCACAGCAGGAGTCCTGCTCTTCGCGGTGGACTCACAGCTCGCGCTGTCGTGAAACTCGTGTCACCAGGTGAGGATCCTTCCATTTGGTCTCCTAGGTTAATCCTCTCTTTCACCCCTCCGTGGTCAGGTCATTTCAGCTTTCCTGCGACCGGGGGTCCCAGCTCTCTTCCCGGCTGGGGTGCAGGCCGTTAGGGTCCTCCCGGTATCTTCTCCTCCCTGAGGCGGGTGGAACCCGAGCACCCAAGGGCTCCGAGGGCCGCAGGGCGCTGGGCGAGCCCAGGTGGGCGTGTCCCTGCACCTGTCGGGGGCGGGTGGCTGCGCAGAGCCCTGCCTACGCCGGCCTCGGAGTGTCCTGTGCCACCCACTTTTGACTCCCGGGACTGTGGAGCCCTGAGCTTTCCGCTGAGGCATCTCCCGCTCGCGAGCTTCCGAAATCCGCGGGCTCATCTAGAAGTGCTGGCTTCTAGACCGTGCACCTGTAGTCCTGACGTCTGTAACTGGCAGTTTAAAAGTGTCTCCAAATCCAAATCGTGGACTTGAGAGATTAGCGCCCTTTTCCAGCCTACCTAGTTCCAGTGTCCTCCCTCCCGCGCAGTGGCGCCACAGCCAGCAGAAGACAAGGCGGTCATGAATTTCTCAGTGAGAGGGCGGGCGCACCGAGGGAGCCAGTCTCCAGCAGGGTGGGTCAGCCTGAGTTTCTGCACGGGTCAGGGCGACAGGTGCGGGTGCGTGTGCCTGGGCGCGTGGGCTTCTCCCTATCCTACTGCAGACTCCGCCCCTCCCCCCGCACCTGTCTCCCCACAACTGTTTCTGCTCCACTGAGAAATGCACTAACGAATATGTTTGGGATTCAATATAGCCTTCTGGTAAGTAAAGGTACAGAGGACCAGAAGGTCAAGCAACTTGCCAGAATCACATGGCAGTTGTGATGGAGGCGGGACTAGAAGCTAGGTCTGTGGTTCTGGTGCAGTGATAACGTCATTCTCCCCCTTACAGAGAGGCGACATGGGCTTCCGGAAATTCTCCCCCTTCATGGCTTTCAGCATCTTGGTCCTTTGCCAGGCCGGCAGCTTCCAGGCAGCGCCTTTCAGGTGAGACAGCTTCAAGCCAGGCATCAACTTCTCTGCCATTGCCTCCTGGGTCAAACAGTTGGCTCTAGTGTCACTTGTAGCTCTTGGTGAATCGATGTCCTCAGGAGGACATCGACCTCTTGAGGTCCTGTCCACTTGGAGTTGAGGCAACCACGTCCTCTGGGAAAGAAGCAGGCCCCAGGCTGCTTATCCTGGGGAGGGGGCACCAAGGGCTCAGAGTCCATACCCAAATTTGCTTTCCCTACCAGGTCGGACTTGGAGAGCAGCCCAGACCTGGCCACACTCAGTGAGGAGGAAGCGCGCCTCCTGCTGGCCGCACTGGTGCAGGACTATGTGCAGATGAAGGCCAGCGAGCTGGAGCAGGAGCAGGAAACCGAAGGCTCCAGGTAAGGCTCCCACCTATCCCTGACTTATCCGGAAGACCAAGATCGGAGAGGCAGGAGAAACCTTCCAGGAGGCCAGCAGGCTGTCCTTGTTCACCGCCGAAAAGCTAACAACCTGGAGTCTAGCTATTCTCAACTTTTGTGGAAGACAGAGGTCCTGGCGAAGCTGGAGGGGCTGTTAAAAAGACTGCTTTCTGGGCCAGGGATATAGCTTAGTGGCACAGCGCCTGCCTGGCAAGTGTGAGGTCATGAGTTCAATCCTGGGTACCAAAACAAAATTCCAAAAAGTAACTAAACGGTACAATTGGGAACATCCTTAGAGAGAGAGAAAGAGAGAGAGAGAGAGAGAGAGAGAGAGAGAGAGAGTATGTTGGGGAGAGAGACACTACTTTCTGAAAGTTATTGAGAAAGGAAATGAGGAGGCATATGGGATCACTCTGGGAGTTGGTTTTGCAGTACTGGGGAGACATCACAGCCCTGGATAAATTATTTGGTAAGTGTGGAGCCATCGGATGGACTCTATATCCTAGGAGATTTTAGGAATTTCACCTGTTGTTCTTTCACCTGCATAGAGTTATCATCTTACATTTGTAAGATTAAGAGAAAGCCCTTGAAGAGGACTGGGCACAGGTGGGGCAGTGTCTGAGTTGGAGAGATGTACATGTTGCCACAGGACCAGGGAGAGCACCCTTCCCCTGCCCCAGCTCCCTGTGTAACCTGACCCTGGTAGAGAGACCAGCCCTGGTCTGGCCCCTGCACTGCCCAGGTAGAGGCATGAGTCAACCCACATCCACCCTGAAAAACCCTCGGCCAGACACGAAGGAGTGAACTGCACGTGGGATGCCACTGTCCTGGCCCTTGTGCCTCTGAGCCCTTCTAATGGAGAGTATGTGAACTGCCCTTCTGCCTGTGCCTCCTCCTCCACCTAAAGGGTTCCTGCCTCGTCTAATCTTATCCTGACTGTGCAAGGAACAGACCCTGCATGTAATACTGTCTGGCATGTCTTTTCCTTGTTGCCTGGACAGACACAGATCTGAGTGGTGTGGTAAGCTTGGTACCTGTGTGTTGGGCATGTGCTGGCACGATTCACACCTTTTCTGACATCGACTGTGGGCCTGAGACACCTGGCAGGAGAAGAGACTTACAGCCAGTAGCTTGCAGAGGGACTGCTACTTGCTCTGGGGTGCCTTGGGGTACCAAATGAACTCTCCACTGCTTTCTGATTTCCTTTCTTGCTTTCCTTATGAGCTCGATGCATGTGGTAATGGTAGCTTTGCTTGTGATTGAAAATGTTGAGGACATAAGGATGGAAAAGGAGAGAGCAGAACTCAGAGATAGAGCCTTCAAAGAGCTTCATGGCAGAGGTTTCCAGTTTCTGCTTTTGAATATATTAGAATAAACATATCCATCGTGCTTCATCATTTGAGGAGTGAATCTGTTTTTCTAAAAGGACGTGAGTTATGGTGGTCTTTGCTCTGGTCTCTATCTAAGACTTGTGAGTATCTAGTGCCTATGCTCAGGAGTAGCCTTAGCTTCAGGGCAGCTGGACACAGGGTGAGCGTTCTCTGTGACCTAGATCAAGCACTAAGAACAGTGTGTAACGAACAGGTAAGTATTTCTGGGAGAAGCTGCAAGGCCTGTTCTCTGTGCTTCTTCCAGGTAAGACTTTATAGGGAGTTTCATTTTCGTGTGGAAAGTTATTTTCATTGCTGTTTAAGGCTAGAGGACGATTTCTCCATACCCCTTGTGTGTCCTGGTGTGGGACTGGGCCTTGCCACCTGTTCCTTCGTGAATGATAAATGCAGGGTTTCAGCATGGCTCAGAACTGTTGTTTTGGTGATAGGTTTTGGGCAGCGCTCCTAGCAAGGGCTGCCAGCTCCTAGCAAGGGCTGCCAACCATTTCCCCTACCAGCTTTGATGACTGCACTTAGAGGAAACACTTACTGTTAAGTGGAGTATTGAAAGGACCACAATTCTCTTTATGTTGGTCTTGTGGGGATGGTTTGTACTCCAACTTCTGACAAACAGGCCTTTTCTTCTTTCTCCATCCTGCAAATCAGTGTCACTGCACAGAAGAGAGCCTGCAACACTGCCACCTGTGTGACCCAGCGGCTGGCTGGCTTGCTGAGCAGGTCAGGGGGTGTGGTGAAGGACAACTTCGTGCCCACCAATGTGGGTTCCAAAACCTTTGGCCGGCGCCGAAGGCATCTTCAGGCCTGAGCAGCTAACTGGCTCCAGGAAGCAGGTGAGTACCTGATACAGTGGGATGGGAGGGAAGGGTTTTAGAGGTCAAGGTCCACACTTTGAAATCTGCTGACCCTGGTAGGTTTTTGAGATCTCTTTTCTAATTCCATTCTTCCTTGTGAAGTATAGAGCTAGAACTGACCTTGAAATCAATGCTAGGAGAGGCTTCAGAGACACGGTGTCATTTTTTTTCTGAGACGAGAAGTGAAGAAAATGCTTGTTGGGTGCAGAAAGACAGTGGTCCATGAAGCTTAGCCTGGGCCACTCCTGCTCAATGAACCTCTGCAGGAAGATCCACCCTGGTCACTGTCCACAATGCAGATCAGAGCATCGTCATCATATTACTGCCAATACTTATAGTCACAGTTGAATTATTTTTTCTTCATTTGCCCTACAAGCCTGCTTATATTGCTTATCCATAATTCATAAATGCTACTTAGTGAAGAAGCACTTGCATGCAAGTTCTCTTTAGTGATATTTGTGATTATTCACTTCTCATTGTCCTGTTCTCTTTATGTTCTTTTCATCTCCTTCTTATCTTCCTTTTCTTCCTCTCCTTCCTCTCTCTATTTTTCCCTCCTTTTTTTCCTCATCTCAGGTTACCATGAAGCTGAACTCACCACTTCTATTAATTCCTGTTGACAACAAGTTGGTGAGAAGGCCCCATGGAAGATACACATGTTTGCATCCTAATAGATCCTGAAAAAAGCACCTTTGTCACTTGAAAGAAATGGAACTGAATGCAAAATAAGCTAACTCCATATTTATTGTGCATCCTTTTTATTCTACGTCCAGTGAATGCGATGGCATCTCCCATTGGCTTATCTGGTAGCAACCTGGCTCACTGAGAGCCATCCTGTTAATCGTAGTGGCTCTGCCAAACCTTAAGCAGACATGAAATCACTGCCTCTTGCAGCCTCTGGGAACATATGGGATTGCTGTGCCTTGTCTAAGAACATGATTGTACAATTTGTTTAAGGAAAAGTCATAATTGTGCCATTTGTGAACTTCATCAAGATTAAAGACATATTTTCGATACATTTGTTTCAACTCGTTTTTCTAAGTAATACACTACTACAACTACTACTACTACTAATTAGTAGTTTTGAGTGTTTACTGTGGGCCAGATGATGTTGTTCTAAGTCGGTGCTTATATTTATGAATTCATTTAATCTTCATGACAAAGCCAGGGCAGAGAGATTATTCTGTTTAATTTCCCAGGATATGGAAAAGTCAAGTGCAGGGTTAGGTCACTTAAATAGACAGTAACTGTCAGAGGTGGCAGGAGAAACTCTTACATTATATGCTTTTTAACAGTGGCTCCTGATGTTTCTTAGAGACCCATGGACCATTTTTTCCCCTATGTGCCTGTCATGGTAAATACCCTCAGATTTTGGAGACATGGGGAAAGTTCTAAACATACAACCTAGTCTTCATCTAATTTAATGAATTATTTGTACCCATTATTTGGCTTGAGGAATGATCAGTGGTCTACTTTGGTATATCTATGTACCATCTACTTTCTTAATCCTGTATGTTCTTTATCAATACATCAACATTTTCTCACAGATTTATAAATTGGAATGACTCTTTTAAACATTACCCAAATCTCATTTGACACCTAAAATATATGAATGTATTAATGCTTTAATATCACACATCCAGTCTTGGTTCAAATCCCCAATTATCATATATTTATTTGTGTGTAATCAAATATATACAAAACCTAGGTTCATATGGGGTCTTCATGTTGCTGTTGGTTGATGTCTTAAGGTTCCTGTAACCTAGAGATTCCCCTTCTATATTTTTTCCCTTGCAATTTGTTTGTTGGAGAGAGTAGATTACATGCCCCGTACCTTCCCACATTCTGGATCCTGATAATGGCATTGCCATGGTGGGGTTTAACATGTATTTCCTGTGAGTTGGCAATCAGACCTAGGGTGAGTGATGGGGAAGAGAACTAGGAGATGGAGCTAAAGAGCAATAGAATAAGAACATCCAGGACTTTGTGGAGCACAAGAAAGACTGGCTCTCCAGTCAAGTTAGAGTCAGAATAAAAAAGCTATATCAGTAACTTTAACAGAAGATTATTTAATATAGGGAAATGGCTGAACGTGCATCAAAGTACTGCAAAGGTAGAAGAGAATAGAAGTCTTCCAGTGATTAAAAAAATGTAGAGGAACGAAGAGAAGAGGTGGGTAATTAGAATCCAGAAATGTGGGGATTCTCAGACCCCTGAGAAAGAAGAGCTGACAGCTGATGGTCTCCCCGGGGGTGGTAGGGGAGGGCAACAAAGCTGTCTGAAGGCAGAGCACTGCAACTGGAAAAATCTTCAGTCAGAGAGAAAAGCAACCCTGGGTGATGCTGACGGCAACAGAAATCGAAATTGGAGTCCGTTCCTTTTCTTCATGTCTTCTTCTAGGAATTTCAATTTGCAGTTTATAGAGTATTTAACTGGCAAAAGAAAATGTGGTGTGCAGAGTCTGAGCCCCAGGATTTTATTAAACATGCTATTATAAATTTGCTCACAGCAAATTTCATTCTTTTTAGTGTACAGATGTATAGTTTTGACAGATCTGTCTTGTGCTCGCCATCACAGTAAAGATGATGCAGGTCCCTCACTTCTCCACACTTCCTGCTTCTCTCTCAGTGCCAGTTGCCCCCTCAGTCCTCAGTCTCCACTGACAACTATTATATTTTCTGGTCCTATGCTTTGTCTCCTCCAGAATGATAGCCAAATGGAATCAGGATGTAGGTTTGAGTTTTGCCTCTTCTTTTTAGCATACTGCACTTGAGATTTATCTATGTTTTCCCACAATTCAATAGTCTGCTTCTTTTTATTGCCAAGTAGTGAGGTTGCGAATCCATAATCTGAAAATCCAAAATTGGCAATGCTCCAAAATTTGAAGTGCTCTGAGTGTCAATGTGACACTACAACAGTGGAAAATTCCACACCTGAACTCATGTGAGTAATGTTAGTCAAAATGCAGACTCACTAGAAATATTTCATTTCTCTAATGACTAACAGTGAGTGTCTTTTCCGGACATTATTTTCCCTCTATTTGTCACTTTTGTTGAGGCACCTCTTCAAAAGTTGCTAAATTTTTGGTGTGTTGCTTGTTTTATTATTGTTGAGTGCTGAGAGTTCTTTCTATGTTATGGATGCAAGATTATTATTGGATAAACATTTGCAAAATGTGCTTCCAATTTTTCGGTTATTTTCTATTTCTATTTCTATTTCTATTTCTACTGCTATAGAAATTGTATTGTATCTCCCATACAATAAGAGTTTTAAATTTTTATGAAACCAGATTCATCATGTTAAAAACTTTTATGAATTGTGAATTTTACTTCATTCTAAGAACTTTTTGCCTATCCTAAGGTCTGAAGGTCACAATGACTTTATTTGGTACCTTCAAATCATTTAAGTCCAAACCTCCTTCCTTTATATGTGGCGTCTGTGTGGTGATTTGCTTCTAACAAATAGAATGTAGAAGAGGAAATGGTAGGTGACATCCAGGTAGAATAAATAAGGTCTCGTGGCACCCTCCTTGAATGCTCTCTTGGGTCACTCAAGCTACCTGACTTGCCAGGACTCCCAAACGGCCATATGAGAGGTCATATAACAAGGAGCTGGCATCCTGACAACAGCCGTGCATGTGAACTTATAATTGGATCATCTACCCAGTTAAAACCTTCAGGGGATGGACCCCGAACCAGGACCACCCGGCTAAGCCACTGTCAAACATAAACACTGTGAAAAAATTTGTTGCTTTAAGCCACTAAGTTTTAGGATGATTTATTATGTATCCATAAAGGAGATAGCTTTTCAACACTTTTTTTTTTTAGCTACACAGTTTTTAAGGGTTCTACTTTGTTGGGTGGAGATTGTTGCTTTCTATTTCCAATCTGCTGAGAAGTTTTTATTTTGTTTTGTATTTATCATTGATAGGTATTGAACTTTTGAAATGTTTTTATGCATTTATTAATTTGATCAGATTTTTTTCTTAAGTTTGTTACGTAGTTCAATTGATTCTTAAATGTTGAAACATTTCCAGGATTTCCATATACATACTTTCTCTCTCTCTCTCTCTCTCTCTCTCTCTCTCTCTCTCTCTCTCTCTCTATATATATATATATATATATATATATATATATATAATATAATGTATAACATATAAGTAATGTATATTTATTTAGTATATAGTCTATATAATATATACTGTGTATGCACTATGTCAAACAAGTCATAAATATCAAGAAGATGCTTGCTAATAAATTTGTAGATGGATTTTTTTTGGGTTTATGTTTGAGGACAAAATTAGTTTGTGCTTCTAGTGTTTTTGTTTTGGTGTCAGTTTCTCATAAAATTAATAGTCTCTTCTTCTTTTGTTTTTATGAGTTATCAGTTAGAATTGATATAATTCTTACTTAAATGGTTGGAACATTTTTCCTGTGCATTTTCCTGGGCCTGGAAGTTTCTTTGTTGAAAAGTTTTAAACCATTTACTAAGTTTATTTTATATAAATAACTGGTTGCAGTTTTCTCCTCATTATATGGGTTATCTTTTCACTTTAGAGCAAAAAGCTTTAAATTTTGATGAAATCAAGTTTATAGATATTTGTTCTGGGAAAGGATACCTGTATACCAGGTGCTATATCTAAGAATCCATTACTTAATCCAAAGTCACAAAGATTTACCTGAAATTCTTTCTAAAAATTTCAGTGTTAGCACTTAGGTTTGTTTTCAACTGATTTTTTTCTGTGGTGTGAGGTAGATGTGCAAATTCAATTTTTTGGAATGTAGATGTTTAGTTGTCTCAGCACAATTTCTTAAACAGTTTGTTTTTTTCTGCAATGGATTGTTATGGAAACTTTTAAAAAAATCAATAGACCAGAAATGTTTAAATTTAGTTCTGGACTCTCAATTTTATTCCATTGATATTTATGTTTATCCCCAACTAATAATGAACATTTTAAATTATTATAACTTTGTAGTGAGCTCTAAATTTGGGAAAGAGGAGTCCTCCAACTCTGTTATTCTCTTTTCAAGCTCATCTTAGTTATTCTGAGTCCTTTCTATTTCCATATTAATTTCACCATGAGCTTGTCTATTTTGCTAAAGAAAAATCCAGAATTTTGATGGGGACTGCATTGAATCTAGTGAAAAGTTTAAGTAATATTGTAATCTTAAAAAAAAAAATATATATATATATGCATTAGTCAGGTGAATTGGACTACTGATTTTTTAAAAAAATTAGTTTTATCTGTTTTCTTTTTTTTCTCTAAATTAAAAAAAATGTGAGGTCCAAGATGATGAATAAAAGCCACTCAGTCAATACAAAAAAACCCAAAAAACAAAACTAAAGAAAGACAAAACAAAACAAAAAAATAAAAAAACCAAAAAAAACAAAAAACAATAGTCCAATATGGATATATATATTTTTTTTCATTCTCTAACTTTCATCAGTCTTTGAATTTAATATGTATCTTTTATAGAAGTATTTGCTTACATGTATTTTTCCATTCTGTTAAGATCTGCCTTTTGATTCAATGTTTATTCTAGTTGCATTTAATGCAATTAGTAGTAAGATAAGATCTATGCCTACTATTTTGCTATTCATTTTCCATGTGTGTTATATCTTTTCTGTCCCTCTATTCCTGTGTTATTCTTTATGTTAAATAGATATTTTCTAGTGTACCATTTTAGTTCCTTCATTTAAAAATTTTACTAAATATATCTAAGTTGCTTTCTTAATGGCTGAGGATTACTATTAACATCTTGATTTATTACAGTCTAGTGCTAATTAATATTAATTTAATTTCAATAGTACAGAAAAACTTTGCTCCTGTCTCTGTTAGTTCCCTCCTTTGTGCTCTTATAGCTATGCAAATTATATTTTATATACACTGTGCCTATCAACACAAATTTATAAATATTATTTTATTCATCACTTTTCATATCAAATAAGATAAAAATACAAACAAAATACACTTGTGCTATCTTTTATATCTACAAACTATATATTACTTATGTTTATATATATTTATACATTTTAATATATTTATACTTATATATGTACTTTTATAATATATACTATATATTATATTTATACATGTGCTAGTATTCTTTTTTCCGCATGATTTGCATTATTAATATTTTTTATTTTAATCAGAAGAATTTCCTTTAGGATTTTTTTCCTATGAAAAGCCTGCTAGTGACACATTGTTTTCGTTCTTATTTATCTGGCATTGTCTTAATGTCTTCTTTATTTTTGAAGGATCTTGTTGTTAGGCACAAAATTTTTGGTTGGCAGATTCCTCTTCCTCAGCACCTTCATCTGTCATCTCATCGCCTTCTGGCTTCCATAGTTCCTACTAACACGTCAGTTGTTGTGGATTGCAATTGAGGATTGCATATACAAGATGTACGGTTCCCTCTTGCCATTTTCAAGGTTTTCTCTTTTTTCTTTCTATAATGTGATTTTGATGTGTGTAATGAATGTTTTGGATTTTATCCCACTTGGTGTTGGGTGAGCTTCTTGGATATGTAGAATAATGTTTTAAATGAATTTTGGGAAGTTTTTGCCATTATCTTCCTTAAGTCTTTTCCTTCTTGATATACTTGATGGTGTCCTGAAAGTCACTGGGGCTCTGGTCATCTTTCTTCTTTCTTTCTTTCTTTCTTTCTTTCTTTCTTTCTTTCTTTCTTTCTTTCTTTCTTTCTCTCTCTCTCTCTCTTTCTTTCTTCTTTCTTTCTTTTTCTTTCTCTCTCTCTTTTTCTTTTCTTTCTTTCTTTCTTTCTTTCTTTCTTTCTTTCTCTCTCTTTCTTCTTTCTTTCTTTTCTTTCTTTCTTTCTTTCTTTCTTTCTTTCTTTCTTTCTTTCTTTCTTTCTTTCTTTCTTTCTTTCTTTCTTTCTTTCTTTCTTTCTTTCTTTCTTTCCTTCCTTCCTTCCTTCCTTCCTTCCTTCCTTCCTTCCTTCCTTCTTTCCTTCCTTCCTTTATATTTTTCTGTAGCTGAGACTTGACAATCATAACAGACTTATCTTTGAGTTTGATGATTCTTTGTTCTGCCTGCTCAAATTTGCTGTTAAACTCCCCTACTAACATTTTCACTTTTGTACCATACTTTTAAGCTCCAGAATATCTATTTGGCATTTAAAAAATAATTTATATCTCACTACTGATGTTCCACATCTGATGGGGCAGCGTTTTCATACTTTCCTTTTTAAAGACATAGTTTCCTTTAGCTATTTGAATATATTTAAATTATGTCTAGTAAAATTCAATGTTTGGGATTCCTATGGGAAAGTTTGTATTAATTGCTTTTTATTTGTGTATAGGCCACTATTCTTATTTATTTGCATGTCTATTAATTTTGCTGTCATTGAAAACTCTACAATTCAAATGTCTTTCTTATCCTCAACCCTAGGATTTATAAATTTTCTGTTTGTTACAGTTGTTTCTTATTTATTCAGTGACTCTATTGAACTAATTTTTTGGTCTCTAATCTTTTGCATGTGGCTACTGATGTCTCTGCTTGTTTAGCTTAACCCTAACGTCTCTATTGCTCACCCTAAGGAAGCGTCCTGAGACACTTCCTTGTATTTGGACAAATATTTCCTTAATTTCTGAAATAAGTCTCTCAGTCTTTTCTAAGGGTCTCTGTGTGCACGTTGCAACATGGCTTCAACATTCAGCCAAGCACTGCACAACTCTGCCTTATTACTTCCTGCCAGGGGAGAAAGGTAGGGCCTCTTGGGTTTTCCCTGGACACGGTTACATCTTTATCCATGTGTACAACATTTCATGGATTTTCACAAGCGTTTTGTTAACTGTTAGTGTTTTTTAAAAAGTTCCTTTTGATAAGTTTCGCTCATCTTTACTTTGATTTTATGGGAAAGAGAATTGTCAGAGCTTAATATTTCACCATTTCACTGGCTTAATTCTCTTTGCTTTTATTCATGAAGGGTATTTTCATTGGATATAGGATTAAGGTGGTCTTTTTTTTCATTTTGAAGATATCAGTCCAATTTCTTGTGGCCTCCATGCTTTCTTAGTATCAATTTGTATTCACTTAAATGTTTGCTTCTCCTTATATAATGCATTGTTTTGCTTTGACTGCTTACAAAATTTTTTCTTTTAGTTTTAGTGTTTACTATTTAATTAAAATATGTAGGTATATGATTTTTTAGTTCGGTTTTTCATGTAAAGTATATGTGAGCTTATTGAATCTGTAAATTTTTAGCCATTAATTTTTCTATGTCCAATTTATCTTTCCTTTCCATGTCTTCACTGATGAGAAAGTAGTGCCTTTTGATATTGGCTAACATTTTACTGCAGTCCTACTCACTTTTGCAAAATTTATTTCTCTGTGTTCTTCATTTTAGATAGTTTCTATCAATTTATTTTTATATTGATGGATTACTTCCTCTGTTCTGAATCTTCTTCTATTGAGTTTAATGAAAATTTTCATTTCAGGTATTATCCCTTTAGATTCAAACATTTCCATTTTGTTTTCCTAGTTTTCTATTGATTCTACGATTGTTCACCAAATGTGTCATAATAGCTGTTATAACATCTTTTATCTGATTTTTAAAATATTTAAATCATCTTGAAATTGTGGTCTATAAGTTGTAATTTCCGCAAGATTTGGTTAGATTTTCCTTATTTTTTTATGTTGATTAATTTTAGATTGTATTCTGTACATTTTCAACTTTATAGTATTTTGAATTTTGTAAAAATTACTTGGAGATTGCTAATTTTTTGAGGGCAGAAAATTAATTTGACTATGTTTATGGTTATTTTGCATTTTGGGGTCAGTTCTTGCACTATCAGGTCAGTTTTCACAGCCTTTGTCCTGCAGTTTGTGTCCATCTGCGAATGATCAGCTCGAGAGTGAGTGCTCCACTTGTGTTGGCTGAATACAGGTTTATGTTACCCCTTCTGTCTCTCCTCACCCTAAGGAAGCATCCTGAGACACTTCCTTGTATACTCTGGCTACAAAAGACTCTCTTTCTGATTCTTTTGGGCATAAATGCAGATAAATTTTGTTATACTCCTGTAATCCTGTGATGTATGGTTTAATGCAACTTAAGTCAGCCTAGGGCCAAGCATTTAGGAGGGCAGCAGAGAAATCCATCACACACTCAGAGAAGCTGAATGTCAGGGAGAAAAGACTATGCATGTCTCCATGTCAATAAATTTTACAATATAGATAAAATAGATAAATTGCTAGAAAATATAAAACCTGTTAAGAAATAGTAGAAAAACTCAAGAAGTAGTTAAAGTTCTGGATAGGTACATAACTATAATATATTGAATTGGTTATATAAAATTTTATTATGGTGATAATGCTATACCTGTTGGATTTACACATGAATTCTTTCAAGTAGTCAAGAAACAGGTTTTACTTATATATAAAATTTTCCAAAAAAGAAAAAGAGGAAATGCTGTCCAATTTATCTCAGGTTAGTGTGAGACAGATAATAAAAGCAGACAAATTTATGAGAGAAAAATTATAAATAATTCTGATCTATGAGCACAAGAGCAAATATACCACATAAAATGATAATACACAAACTGTAATATATAAGACAATCTATTGTCACTACTATTTACTTGCTTCTAAACCTTTAAATAATGTAACTTGAACAACTACTTCTAAGACAATAATATGCAATATATTAACTAGTGTTAATATCACATTATTTTTGAAATTCTGCATCATTTCTATCCTTTTTTCTATTTTGCTTTTTGAAATACATAATAAAAAAGAGAAAACCTATAACTCTAAAAAATATCCTTAAATTAGGAATATTAACAAATTAAAGGGAGGATATGATTTTTAGGAAATAAAATGATCTAACAAAACAGCAAATCAGGAAATAGAAATGAACATTTTAGCTTGATAATAGTATCTACCAAACACCTGCCATAAATATCAATATTAGTGAAGAAACATGAGAAACATTCCTCTTAATATCAAGCATAAGATAAGGAAGAACTTTGTCAATGTTAGTATTCAGCAATTTTCAAGAAGCTTTTACCAAGTCACTAAAACAAGACAAAAAAGGCTTAAAGGCAGAAAAAACCCCACATTTTTATAACTATATACATGGATTTCAAATACATGTACAAATAAATCAAAAGTAGTAAAAATATTTTTTAATGGTTGGTTATAAAGTAAATATTCTTCAAATACACTGATATGTAGGAAATCAGCATTTGAAAATACAATAAACAAGAGTTATCAATGACATTAGTAGCAAGAAATATAAAGAATCATGAAATAAATCAATGTGAAAAACCTGTGTTGAAAACATTGTTAAACTTTACTGAGGGGCAGCAAAACTGGCTAAATAATAGGAGAGACATATTATATGCATGGTCGGGATGAGTCAGAATTTTGCATGTGTGAAATACTCTGTTGTTAAATTCAGTGCAACTTCAATTCATATCAGTAGGATTTTGGTTAGAATTTGGCAAGTTGGTCTTAAACTTACTTAGAAGAGATCTGCATACTGTTGGCATTGTAATGAATAGCCAGTTAGTTGACATGGTTAGATCATTTGCTAAAAATTTAGACCTTTGGGAAAGATTCAAAAGACTGCACTAGACCAAGGAGAGAGAACATCTGCTCCATTTGCTTCCACTGTGGTAAGCAAGCATTGCCTTCCATCAGGGCCATGCGCGACAGAGAATTCTCCAAACAGGAGAATGCTAACGGGAAAAAAGAGTTTAATGTCAGATGTACTCACCTCACTCAAAACAGGACAATATCCACTAGAATCACATACAGCTGAGGACCTCCCAAGTGGCTCAGGCAGCTGATACTTCTGAGAGAGCTATGGTGAGCAATTAGATATGGCACCCACTGCAATTTGCATAGGGGTTCTTTGAGATCAGACAATGTGCAAAAAGAGCTGGTGAATGTTTCCAGAGATAAAACCAGAAAGGATGAGCACTTAGAATTTCTATTTAAATTAAGTTAATTTATCTTACTTTTAGTTTTTAAATTAAATTTATTTTTAGTGGATACATGGAAACACAAATCTACACATTAATGGGGTGTCATTCAGTACAACTAAACAATGTGTAAGATTTAGATCAAGTTAAACATATCTATCTCCTCAAACATCGATTGTTTCTTTATGGTGAAAATATTTAAAGTCCTTTGTCATTTTTTTTTAAAGGACAGGTTTATTTAGCTCACAATTGACTCACTGTGGTAGGGTGGTGTGGCAGACAGGCAACTGTTCATGGCTGGCAAGAGGTAGCAAAAACAACGAGGGACTTTAACAACATCTTTCTTCCCTTTTCATTCTATCCAGATTACTTAGAGCAGGTAGCACTCACACTCTTAATCCTTGTGTTCTTGAGCCTAGCACCGCACCACGAATCAACCCCGGCATCACACGCTAGACCCAGCACCTCTGAACAAGCCCCACCAATGACTGCATGAGGCTTTGGAGATAAATCTAGTCACAGCCATAACATTTCATCCTTGGTCCCCTGAAAAACTTATGCACATCTCTACGCAAAAGGCATTTAGTCCATCTCTAGGAGTTGCTGAAGTTTCAGCATTGGTGAAAAGTCCAAACTGAAAGTGTCCTCTGAGATTTAAAGTAAACTCTTAGCTGTAAGCCCCTATATAAATGAAAGTTAAACACTTTCAACATTCAGTGGCACAAGATAGATATTTCATTTCTAAAAGTTACAAACAGGGATAGCAATAAGAACAAAGTAAGACCAAAATCCAACATTAAAACCCACAGTTCCACTCCCAGCATGCTCAGCAATCCATAGCAAGTTGTGAACTCCAGAGGGGTTGGGTAGCTCCACCCTGTGGCACTGTCAGTGGATGTAGCTCACATGGCTTCCCTTGGAGGAGGGCTGTTTCCTCCTTGCAGCTTCCCTCAGATGTTCCACATTCCTGGCTTCTCTGAACTTCTGGAGTTTCCACAGCACCTTTGGCTTCCCACTCACAGCTTTACACACTGCATACATCTAGAACTAGCACGTGGATGATGCCAAGGTCTGCTGTCAGCTGCAGCAGTACCTGGGCTTATTTCTCTCTTGGCTGTAGGGGTCAAGTGCAAGGACCACTGAACACCCTGAACCTGACTCTGAGGAAAAAATTCTCTAGACCACTGCCATTCTGGAACATGGTGCTCTGGGGCTTTGTTCTCAAAGCAAAGTCTCACTTTTGAAATTTTGAAACTGCAAATGGTGGAGTGCTGCTTCTTCTTGAGATGCCCTCAGGCCATCTTTTCTAATCACCTGTTCCTTCTCAGAATCAAGATCTCCTCTGCTCTATCTTTGCAGTCCACAGCTTTACTGGTGCTTTCCTTCTTGTCAAACTCACTTTTTAATTCATTCTGCTGGGCTCTTTGCTCTTGATTCTCAACAGAAGTTTGGCTAAAATTCCCCTACAGCTATGACCATTTGAACATTAGACTGCCTTGCAATTTCTTCTACAAGATTAATTAATCCACCACCCTTAATCTCAGTCTCAGGCAAAGTCTCTGGATAGGAGCAAAACACAGAAAGACTTTCAGTCAAGGTATAATACACATTGTCAGAAGTCTAACAACCAGTGCACTCCTTCCCAGCAGAAACCTCCCAAGCATAATCTTTACTGGCAGGATTTCTACCAGCTTTCTGGTCTTCTGAGCTCTGCCCAAAATCTCCCATCAAGTACAGCCTAAGGCATTGCAGCTCTACTTTATCAGACAGCATCTCTGAACCTTTCCAAACTCTTCCCTCAAGGCAGTCACAAAGGTTCCTGAACCACATGGTCAGAATTAGTTAAAATGATGACCCCACTTCTGGCACCAAATTGTCTTACTTTTCTCATTGCTGAGACAAAATACCTGACACTGAAAGTTAAAAGTGAAAAAATTATTTAGCTCACAGGTTGTAGATGTTTCACTCCATAACTGGCTAGCTCCAAGATTGGGTGGTGTGGCAGATAGGCAATAGTTCATGGCAGGCAGAAGGTAGCAAAAGCAAAAAAGGACCTTAACAGTGTCCTTCTGATCCTTTTACCTCATCCAGACTACTTAGAGTGTATAGCACTAACACCTTTAATTGTAATGCTCTTGAGCCTAGTATTGCACCATGAATAAATCCCAGTGTCATACAGTCTACACCCAGCCCCTTCTGAAAAAGCCTCGCCTATGACTTCATGAGGCTTTGGGGATGGGAGGGGAAATCTAGACACAAGCCATAACAGCTACCTTCTATTTATTCCAGCTCTAATAGAGATACGAGTTGCACTGCAAAGGCTTTGCAGAGAGAATGCAAATTGAAACCATAACCCACAAAATACTTATTGAACCTTGCATTTTTTTTTTCGGTGCTGGTGTTGTAACCCAGGGCCTCATCCATGCTACTGACCTATGCTTCCAATCTCAAAATTTGCATACTGGACCCTTTGCTCAAATATCTACTTTCTCCACAGGATGTAAAGACTCAGAGTGTCATAATATTAAAAATGTGTAGAATATGCCAAATTTAGTGGCACATTCAGGTAATCCCAGCTACTCAGGAGGCTGAGGCAGAAGGAGTGCAAGTTGAGGTCACCTTGGGAAACTAAGCAAAACCCTGTCTCAAAATAAAAAAATGAAAACGGTCTATAGATGTAGTTCAGTTCAAAATTCCTGGGTTAAATCACCAGGAGAAGGAGGGAGGGAGGGAGGAAGAGGGAGAGAGAGAGGCACTGTGAATCTACCAATTCCCCAGGTTCAATCTCCAGTACTAAAAGCAAAACAGAACAAAATAAACACCACAAACCAAAACAAGAATTACAAATTATTTTCCATATGACCCTTCAGGGGTTGTGTAATAATATCAAAAGGGCCTTAGAGGAAGAGGAGAAAATCAGTAAAAATATTTGATAAAATGATGAGAATTTTCTCAAATTCGGTTTAAGACATGAAGATTCAAGAAGTTCAATGAGCCTAAAGCATGGTAAAGCTAAAGAAAATGAAGGTAAGAAAATATGAAACTAGTGAAAGCTAATGAGAGTTCTTTACAATAATATGACTGTTGAAAATATAAGATGGGGATTTCAAATTATGTTGGCACCATAAGAGTTATAACCTAAAGGTATAGGAGGAATGAGCCATGTAAGTTAGGGTCCACATCCATTTTAATGGCAACATAGTCAATTTAGACTGATAAATATGTACATTTTAATGAAAATACAATAGTAAATGAAAATCATAGTTCTGGAGGAAAAAAGTTAATCCAAAAGAGCAGTGTTAAAGGGGAAAGTGAATGACAAAGAGACCACAGACATAACAGGTAACACAGTTGAATCATAACATACTCAGATATATTTAACATAAATGATCTAAAGAGCGATTAAAAGGGTGGACCCCACCTTGCCTGTGTCCACCCATAGCTAGCAGATCTCTGCAGATCTTGCACCAGTGAGACGCCCTGTGTACCTACCGAGCACACACAAGCAGAGTAATAGGAATACTGCTGCTGTCACTGGTCCTAGCCAAGCAGCTTCATTCAAATCAAACAGCTCTTGTGACACTGTCTCAAAATCATCATGCCCCCAAATCAAATAATGCCAGGTGGCAGTGCCCAGCCAGTCTGCTCATGGTGCAGACTGGTCGCTCTGTTTCTGGTTTCTCTGTTGCTTCTGGGGTGAAGGGAGTGGGAGTGGGACACGCCTGTCACCCCTGCACTCTAGGAGACTGAGGCAGGAGAATTTCAAGTTCAAGATAAGCCTAGAAAACTTAGCAACTTAGGAAGACTTTGCCTCAAAATAAAAATAAAAAAGAGGCAGTGATGTACCTCAATATGAAACCCCTGGGTTAATTCCCTAGGTTGGGGGAGAGAGAGGCAGAGGGAGAAGAAGAGGGAGAAAGAAGGGGAGAGAGACTGATTTTAGTGTGACAAAATGTCCATTAAGGAACAAAGTAATATTCATCAGGTCTAATTCTACACTTTATTTGGTTACAACAGAAAATGCTGAGAATTCCAAATTGGATTCATTTGGAAAACGTGGGTTTGACAGATGATTAATGTCACCATTAATTCGATTAGACTTTCATGTACAAGACGAGGAGAAATAGCATCCAAAATTAACGTGATTTCCTTAAATGTAGTTTAATAATACAGACACTTAAACTCAAGGCTATAATCCAAGCACTAGGGCTGAACAGGAAGACTGAAATTTTGAGTTCTACCTGGGCAATTCTGTGAGGCTCTGCCTAAAAAAAAAAAAATAATAATAATAATAAAAAGAGGCTGGGGAGCAGGCTCAGTGGTAGAGCATACCTGGCTTCGATTCCGAGGTGTCTCTGTGTCACTATCATGCCCCCCTAACACATCTGGCCCAGTCTGCTGTCCACATCCACTGGAGCTCCACCCAGAAGACGCATTCTATACCCCACTGAGTCCTTGGGCCCATTCCTGCTTCACTCTCCGCGCTGAGCCAACCCCAGAGCCTTCCCTGCGCACTTAAAACGAGACTGTGCCAGATCTAGCCCAACTCGGAGGCGGCCGTAACCCCCTCAGAGCTTTCAACAGATACAACAGGCTGGTAAAGCGGTCAGGAAAAGGCAGCTTAGATTCTGTCTCTTTTCTGATTTTTCACCGTTCGACTGGCATCCCGGAACCAGATCACTTGTAAGTCCTTTGTGCTCTTGTGTCTCTTTTTCTTTTGGCTGAAAATGCATCTTCCCAGTCGGCTGGAAACTTGTATCAGGCAGAGACTGTTTTTCATGCACCTCTGCCTCCTTCTTCCCATGACTCAGTGTCATCTTCAGCTGTGGTTAGTTTTTCTGCCCTGTGAAAACTCAAGAGAAGACAGCAGACGGCTACCGCAACTGTCTTTCAGAGTTTGCTTTAGGGAAAGTAACTCTATTTCCATTATTGCGTCCATCTGAGGACTCTCCAGTAGGTCTCAGACTCAAACCTCTAGAAAGATAGAAGCTGTTATACACATTTCCATTGATAAATATGTCTTGTGTTTGGGAACAGTATGGGATACTGTTTGCATAACCATTGATAATCAGTAAATAAACGTCGTGAATCAAGGTCTGCTAACAGGGATGTGACAGTGAAGCATACAGCCAGAGCCCTTCCGTGGGAAATAATGACTCGCCTGTGGGGGAAGCTGTTCACTTGCCCCCTTATCTGTGGGAATGGGCCTGATCTTAGATTACAGCCTAGAATTGGAGAGAGGAGGTCCAGGTCACTAGAGGGCAACTGATCTCGTCTGCATTCTTGATTCAGGGAAAGCGTTGTTGAGATGCCGAGGAGGAAGAAGCTCATATAGCTGGCAGCTAGGGTGACAGGGACCTTAGGAGGGACGTCAGCCCCTTGAAGCTAGTTAAAGGGCTGGCAACTCTGAGAATGAACACTTGGTGACAGAAATAAGCTTTGGACAATAAAACCAAGTTCCTATTCTTTGGAGTTTATTTACCAATCGGTCTCCAGCTGGAGAAAGTTCTGGAAGCCCATGGGAGGGGCAGTGTTCTCCATGAGATCCAGGTATGAAAGAAAACCCACCGTCCACTTGCTCTTGGACTGTCAGGTGCTTAGAGTGGGGACGCAGGAGGAAGCGTAGGGGTGCGCCACACCTCCCATACACCACTCGGACTGTACCTGGAGCGTCGCCTCTTCATGCAGGCCTTCTCCAAGCCAGGATGGTCACACCGAGGTCGCTGCTCCTGCTGACTCCTCCGCAGCCCGGACCTGAGTGGTAACCACTAGGAAGGGTGCAAACTCCAGTTCAGTGCAAAGATCTGGACTTCTTATTACTCAATCCCAAAGTTGCCAAGGGCCTGAATTTTTTTCAGAAACTCATAAGAATATTTGAGTTTGCAAAGCATGTTACGTTACCAAGTGTGCCCATGGTAAAAAAGGTAAAATTTTATCTAAAAGTTTACATGTTCATTGGTGCACTCTAACTCAATACTATGTAGATGTATAGCAGTTTTAGTTAAAATGATATATGAATACATTTTACTATGATGTAGCTCGAAGATTTAAAAAATGAAAGTGTAGGGACCTGGTAGCATCTTAAAATAGCCATACTCTCTCTCCTGCAGTCATACCAGCTGGGCGTCAAGCCGCTCCACCCCCACCAGAGGGCGCACCAAGCAGCACTTCCACTTGCTTTGTTGGCCTCCCTTTTTCTGGTAGGTCTTCTAGATTCATTTCTAATTCTTTCTTCGTTCCCTTAAAGCCTAGGTTTTTTGTCCTATAAATTCGAGGTAATGAAGCTCCCCTCACAGAAGGGAGGCACAGGAGCGCTGAGGATTCTGGGGCGAGGGACGGATGATAATCCTTGGGGAGGAGGAAAGTTTAAAGTTTCTTCATGTTAGAGTACTTGACTGAGTCACCCCAGGACTGAGATGGGCAGCCTTTGTGAGACCCACGTTTGTTTGCTGCATTCTTGATTCTCGCCAAGCTGAGGCAGAGGTAGAGTGGTAGTATGACCACTAAGGAAGTGTGCACATTTTGACACAGGACTCTTCTTCCTAAGTCTTCCCCTAAGACTTAGTGTTTCAAAGTACTGTTGGCGTTCAGAGGTGCCTCAGAGACCTCCCAGCTGGAGTTACAGATGACTTAGTCTTGAATTGAATGTTGAAGGACTAGTAAGCTTTAGTTTTTTAATAAAAATTTTAAGTTAGGAAGTAATGCATTTTGAAGATACAAAATTTAGAAAATACAGGAAAATAAAAAAGCATGGGGAGGGGCTGGGCATTTAGCTCAGTGGCATAAGCACTTGCTTGGCAAACATGAGGTTGTGAGTTTGATCCCCAGTACCAACAAAACAAAACAAACAAACAACCCCCCCAAATAAAAACATGTAGAGAAATCCACTATTAATAGTTTGGTGTAATTGTTGCAGGGGGATGTAAATTGACAGTTACCATGGTGTGAATATTCTTCAAAAAATAAAAAATGGAACTACCATATATGTAACCCAGCAATCCAGCTGTAAGGTATGTATTCAAAGGAAATGAAATTAGTATGTTGAAGAGATATCTGCACCCCTGTTTTTATTGCAGCAATACTCCCATTAACCAAATGATGGCATCCACTTGAGTGTCATCAACAGATGAATGGATTTAAAATTGTGGCATACATGCAAAGTAGAAAACCATTCAGAAATGGAAAGATAAAATCCCACCACCTGTG
Source organism: Dolichotis patagonum (assembly GCA_004027295.1). Lineage (NCBI taxonomy): Eukaryota > Metazoa > Chordata > Mammalia > Rodentia > Caviidae > Dolichotis > Dolichotis patagonum. Next base: position 2,449 of record PVJX010026442.1, on the reverse strand, counting down.
ACACAGCAGATAAACCAAGAGGTCACTATGTCAGGTGAAATAAGGCAAACACAGGAAGACAAATAACACATGGTCTCACTCGGATAAGGAACCTTAAAAAGTTGATCTTGTAGAAGTTGAGAGTGGAAGATGGGTTCCTGGAGGCTGGGAAGGGGATTGGGAGAGGTTGTTCAGAGGGTACAAAGTTGCAGTCAAAACAGGACTAAGTGGGTGTCCCCTGCACAATAGAGGGGCGGTAGTTAACCGCCATGTATTTAAAAATAGCTGAGTGAGAGGATTTTGAATGTCTCACCCTAAAGAAATGATAAGTGTTTGAGGGGGTGGACAAACTGCCCTGATTTAAATAATTATTTATATTGTAATATCACAGTGTATTCTTTTTTTGTATTTTTTATTTTTAAAAAGCAAAACAGAAAAAAGGGTAGAAATAATACAGAATTTAAAAAAAAGTAAGAAATAACACTAGCTAATATATTACACATTATTATCTTAGAAGTTGCTCAAGTTACAAAATCAAAGCATAAAAAATCAACAATCAAATTATGACAGCACAAACTATTCTTTTTGATGAACTAACAGAATTAGTAGTATGGCTATTTATCTTGCACACATAAACATACATACATTTATATGTGTATGCCTACAAGTTGTTCTTTCCTTTTTGAGCACTTTTCCTATCATTATTACAGTATCTGTTGTAATTTTGGATCTTATTACTCTTTCAGTTTATTATTATTATTATTATTATTTTATACTAGAGAGATGGTATGATATTTACAAATGTGAGTCTGATTTATTTCACTTATGAGGATAGTCTCAAGTTGTCTCCATTTACCTATAAAAGCCTCAAGATCATCCTTTTTATAGGTGAGTAATATTCTATTGTATAAAAATACTACATCTTTTTCATTCATTCTGTGGTTGATGGGCATTTTGGTTGTTTCCAAGATTTAGCTATTACAAATGGTGCTGCTATAAACATGGGTGCACATATATCTCTGTGACATGACATTTTCAGTTTTTCTGGGAAAATACCCAGAAGGGGAATAGTTGGACTGAATGGGGTTTCCAATCCTAGGGGTTTTTTTGGGCAATCTCCATACTGATTTCCACCATGATCACACCAGTCTACATTCCTACCAGCACTGAAGAAGTGTTCCTTTTTCCCCACAGCCCCACCAACATTTGTTATTGGTTGGTTTCTTGATGGTAGCCATTATTTCTGGAGAGATGAAATCTCCATGCTGTTTTTTAAAAAATTTTATTTAAAGAGAAAAAAAAGCAAAGCAGAAAAAAGCATAGAAATAATGCAGTTTCAAAAAAATGCCAAGAAATCACTACTTGATAAATTACATATTGTCTTCTTAGAAATAGTTGTTCATGTTACAAAATTAAGGCATACAAAGTGAACAAACAGTGAGACTGTAAACAGTTCTGTTCAACGATCCAAAAAAACTTGGTAATACAGTTATCAATCCCACACACTTAAACATACATGCAGTTATATCCTTTAGAGAATTTTTTTCCTCCTTTTGTTTTTTAAGTACATTATCTGTTTAGTTATATCATGTTTCATCTTGCTGAAACCTTACTGATCTTGCTTACCTTACTGATCTGTTTCCATGCTGTTTTAACTTGCATTTTATGAATGGCCAGTGATGGTGAACATTTCTTCATGTATTTATTTGCCATTTGTATATCTTTATCTGAGAACTGAGTGTTCATCTCAGATGCCCATTTTTGAAGTGGGTCTTTGAATTTGGGGGGCTTGACATTTTTCAGTTCTTTATATGTTCTGGGTATAAGTCCTTTGTCTGGGAGACTGTTGGCTAAATTCTTTCTCATTCTGTGGGTTTTCTTTTGAAGTGCAAAAACCTTTTACTAAGATGAGATCCCAGTTATTGATTCTTTGAATTATTTCCTGTGCAGTTTGTGCTTTGTTCATGAATTCTCTGCCTACCCCTATGTCTCCAAGACTTCTACCTACCTTGTCTTCCAGTAGATTTAGTGTTTATGTCTTAATATTTAGATCTTTGATCCAGTTTGACTTTAGTTTAGTGCATGGTGATAGACATGGGTCTAGTTTCAGTCTTTTGCATGTGAAAAACCAGTTTTCCCAGCACCATTTATTAAAGAGGCTATCCTTCTTCCAGTGTACATGTTTAGCCCCTTTGTCAAATATCAGGTAGCTGAGTGTCTTTGTGGTTGTGTTTGTATCTTACAATCTATTTCATTGATCCTTAGGTCTATTTCTTTGCCAGTACCATGCTGATTTTATCACTGTAGCTTTGTAGTATATTTTCAAGTCAGGAATTGAAATGCCTCCTGCTCTGCCTTTGTTGCCCAGAATTACCTTTGCTATTCTAGGTTTCTTCTGTTTATAAATGAATTTTAGGAATGTTTTCTCTAGATCTGTAAGGTACATTAATGGTATTTTGATAGGGATTGC
>PVJX010026441.1:0-25796 GCA_004027295.1 Dolichotis patagonum | reverse complement strand
CTGCTACAGTTGAGCATAGTTTCAATTACAATAATATCAAACATAACACAATAGTATAAAGCCATGCATATAGTGAAAGAATTCCAGGGCTTTCTGAACCGAATAACAGAAAATGATCAATGGGTACTATAATATCTCATTTTTGATAAAAAAGAAAAAAATTTGTTTGAACTATCACACATATTCAAATTCCAATAAGCACAATGTGGTACATAGAACCAACGGTAGTAGAACAAAAAAAGCATGGTAGGACTTCTAAGAAGGATAATATTAAATCAGCAATAGCTGTCATAATGTTTTCTTCAAAACAGCTGTTCATATCATCACGTATGATGTAGTCAAACAAAACAGGATAACACCATTCCAAGTGATGATTGAAAACTTTGAAAGACTTCGAAGCTATGAGATGGGGCCTCATGCTTACCATAAAGTCTTATATACTTTTATCAAATCTCATTCTAGGGAGACTATATGGTATTTACCCTTGTGAGTTTGGTTTATTTCACTTAAGAGAATGGTCTCAAGTTGTGTCCATTTATTTATAAATATCTCGATGTGATCATTCTTTATAGCTGAGTAGTACTCCATTGTATAAAAATGCCACAACTTTTTTAGCCATGAAGTCCTTCATTACATTCATTATTTTGTTTTTATTTTTTCTATTCTGTTCTATTTGATTTTTATTATGTTCGCAGCTATCTTGAAGACAACAAAAGGCATTATGATAACTATTGTTGCTTTTGTAAGGTTTTGAAGTCCTGTATCACTTATATGGGTTTGTTTCCATTGATTTTATTCTATTTTGATTCTCTTTAAAATAAAATAAAAAAATACATAGGAAATAGTAAGACTCTATATAACTGCAGTATGAATGAAAATAGCATAACAAAATTTGTTACATGCAAAAATATATCGAGAGAACACCACGAAACACACACACACACACACACGCACATGCACAATGCACCCACAAATAGCTAACAAAATCTTCCTCCAATCAGGTTTACAGCATCAATCCTTTGAAAACGCAAAATATGGTCAAGCGCAATCACCAGAAATTTTAAGCAAACTGTTTACCAAAATGTGTTTCATGGAAATTCTTTAAGGAGGATGCTGATAGGTAAAAGGAAATATGAAAAATAAAAGAAGGAAAAGAGGAATGAGAGAAAGGGAGGAAGAGAAGGATTAAAGAATTTACAGAAAGGAAGAAGGAGGAAAGGGATGGAGAGAGGGGGAGGAAATGAGGAAAAGAGGAAGGGAGGGGGACACAAAAGGGTTCTATGATCAAAGAAAATATGCTTACAAAGTCAAGTTAATTGGTTATGATTCTTTAGTGTCCAACATAACAATATTTGACCTCATGATTGTATACGAGGAACATACAGTATGCAGAAAAAAATTGTGTTACAACTGGAACTGCTGAAACAGACTTTGATAAATGCTGTTATGGAGGGATTTGCTGAATCAAAAAATTCTAGAAAGCTGCCAAATCCTGGCCCAGTGGGGGGAGTAGGTTCCTTGATTCACAGAGAACACTTCAAAACAAACACAAAAAAAATTAAAGTGAATGATATTTATTTAGTAATTCACAGATTATAAAGCATTTCTATATCATTATCTCCTTTGAGTACCAACCTAGTTTTGCAAAATTGGTATTGTACCTACATGTATAAATTAAAGAGACAAATGCTGATGGGATTGCTTGTAGAATTGTCTTCTGGCAGATGGGACAGACCTTTAAGACCTTTAAGACAGGGGTTTCTAAAGCGTTACCCTCTGGGGGGCCTTTTAAAGATCGGGCAGCGGTGCAGTTGGCGTTTGTGGGGCCAGGGATACTAAATGTCTGAGAGATGGCTGTGGCATCCTCCTGGCCCCTGGCTCCCTTCCTCTCATCCTCCTGTCTCTCCCCTTCCTCCCTTTTCCTCCCATCTTTCTTTTCATCCCTTTTTTCTTTCTTTCTTTGACCCTTCCCTTCCTTTCCTGCTTGCACATTGTCAGATGTTCAGCTAGTATCAAGCATTCTAAAAATGCACTCTAATAGGACACTGTATATGTTAATACTGTAAAAGTTCCACAAAAATTTTTGTGACATGCTACCCTCATTCATATAAACATTACGTATAAACAGTATAGGCATATAAACAAACAGTATAAGCACTAGCCAAACTTCAAGGCTGATTGCAAACTATCTTTCAAGCAATGCTATCATTTTCATGCAATTCTAGAATTCCTCTGGTATAGACAAGACCTGTCTTTGGTAGTTTCAGCTTTTATAAAAAATATTATAGAGAAGATGGTTTAAACAACAGAGATTCATTTTGTCACAATTCTAGAGAATATAAAGGTACTGAGCAAATTGATCTGTGGTGAACATTTTCCTCTTGACCTTCTCACTGCTTCCCATATATAGACAGAAGAAAGGGAGAGAGAAGTGTGGAGAGAGACAGAGACACTGGGAGAGAGACAGAGAGAGAGAGAGACAGAGACAGAGAGACTTTCTTTTATAAGGATAGTAATATCTGTATAAAGCTCTAGTCTTAAAAACTCATCTATCCTTACTGCCTCTCATGGGCCCTATTGTTAGCCCAAATAATATAACAGAGCAGGTTAGGGTTTCAACATATGAAATCTAGTGGGAGGAACAGAAACATTTATTCTGTGACCATCCTTTTCATATATTTGGAAACTGGTTTGAGACATACACCATAACTCATTGTCTTTTGGAGAAGAAGGAATAGACAGTGCCAGTAGCATGTCAGTTAAATACAGTGGTACATCATTATGGAACCTAACACTTATATGCAGATCTATCAGCTGAGATTGGTAAGGTATCTAAGGACTTATGTTTCAGCACTACCGAATGTAGGATGCCCTTGAGTACTTACAAAACTGCAGGGTTGAGTCACTCATTCTATTCCAGTTCCCAGACAAGGAATTAAAACTGCATAGTTTATCTGGTAACTTTTGTAGTAAGTAGTGGCCATCTAACAACTGGTAGGGCATGACTTTCTATTTGAAGGCTGGACTATTCCTCACGCAGGGAAAGGAGTTCCGCCTCTTCCAAATTCTGTCTTCACTAACTTTAGCCTGGTCCATGCATATTCATTTCCATGGAGAAAACACCTTGAAATTTAGTGAGATCTGGAACTTCCAAGTACAGTCTCTAAAAGTTCCTGTGTGTATAGATGATTACGACTAGCAGTGGTCTTGGTCTTGGCGAATACATTGAGTTCTGCTTAATGATCAGGTTTTCGTGGTTGTAGCTGGGTTACCTTCCAGAGAACAGGGCGGATAAGTTGTACAGGGCGACAGTTGGCCAAGTTTTAGGAACATGTCTTGGGCCAAAGCTGTGAAAGTTTTGGGGTCTGCATACCCTAGGTTCTCTTAGATCTCGTTCCAGCAGTTCAAGGATTACCACACCAGGCTCATGTTTCAGGGGTCAGGATGAGTGGCAACTCTTGAAATTTTGAGCAAAAGGAATTAGCTGAACACTGCTTGCACACGTAGTGAGGCAGCTTAGCAGAGCAATGAGCTGCATATAGTCTCGATACCTGGGACTGGACCCTGAGAGTAAAACAAACAAGGGAGTTGGTAATCATAGGCAAGAACAAACTGAGGGCCAAGTGTAACCCTTGAGTGAAGCTAGCTTGGGGAAGCAAAAATAATTTAAAAGTGTAAATTTTTACATGTGAGACTAAAGTAAGAAATACGATCTAATATAAAAGTTATATGGTGAATTTATAAGTGTTTTTGTTTTTATCTTTTCAGGGGCAGCAATCAGCCCTATCAGTGAGCAGTTTAATCCACGTGAGGTTAGTAATTATATTTGCTCACTACTGCCTACTGATCCAAACACTACTACTAATAATTCATATGGCATCCTTCTCTCTGTGAAGTTATAAAATGGCATAGCTTCCTAAAAATACTTCCACTTATCAGAAACTTACACAGATTTTGGTAGACTAACTCATTTTACTGCCACCTGCTGGAAAATCATGGCATATAAATGTATGTATTCTCTACAATAAGAACAGTGTGCTGTAACAGTAGCTTTGAATGATACAAATCCATCCCAATCACAAGTGAATGGCCGAGGTGTGTACCTGTGACCTAAACTGGATTGCTGGAATGACCTGTCTTCTAGTTACGAACCTGTGAGGATATAAACTTGAATTTACCAGTGACCAAGTTTCAAATTCCTGGAGAAACTGCTCTAAGAGAAAGCCAATTCACCAAGTGTGTAGAGAGGTAGGGTGGAGGGTTACACAAGTAGAAAGTGTCTCATTAGTCCTACAATTTCTGCTCTAATTCTTCATGGAGACGGTTCTGTTTTCATCTTTCTTTTGTCGAGTTGATAAAACTTCAGTTTCTATCACATATGTAAAAAGTTTTCTAAGATACACAGGAGGTTATTTTAGTCCAGTTTTGTTAAGACAAATTATGATAGATTCAGAAACAATGGGAATTTTTTTTTTAAGTAATGGCAGCTAAGCTAGCAGTCCAAGAGCAAGGCGTGAGAAGCCTTTGTGTCTCCGAGGGCCTGGTTTACTAATTGGCTGGGGAAACGGCTCAGTGGCACCGTGCCTGCCTGGCAAGTGCAAAGTCCTGAGTTTGATTTTCAGTATCAAAAAGGAAGAACACTAATCACATTCATGAAGGTGTCTCTCTCATGACCAAACCATCTCCCCATAGTCCACCTCTTAATCCACCACACTGGTGGCTAGGATTGAAACACAGGGATTTTGATGGGACATCAATATTTGGATAATAGCAAAGACCCAATGAAATGAACTGACTACAGTTAGGAAAAAGGATAAACAAGAAATATTTTGATAATATCATTTTATTATACAATTTTATACTACACTTGTGTGTGGAATCATGTAATAGTTCCTGCTGGAACAATGTCATGCTAAGCCTAATGGCATATCTACTCCAAAGCACAAATTTCTGCCTAGGGGGGCCATTAAATTATTGCATTCTTAAATATTTATTGATAAGCTACTTAGTAATACAATTTTATTGACTCGGATTAGTATAATGAACTTCCAATTGCATTTATTATTTTTTGTCAATATGTACCTACAGTGCATCCAAATATCTTTCATGGCAAAAGTAATTGATATATAAAGAGGAGACATTCTTCAAACAAAAGGAAATAATTTTAAAAAATGTATAGGTGGTATTATCTCTTAATTTGTTTTTTTCTACATGTGAAACATTGGAAATGTTATTTAACTTTGCAGTGACTTTCCCCACCTACAATACAAAGAGGTTTAACTAGATGATCTGTATGGTTTATTGCAGCTAAAAAGAAAGATTAAATTTTAATCTCACATAACACTGTGGTCACAAACCAACAAGAACTGAATCAGACCCCCAGGGATGGGGTCTAGCAATTTGAGTTTGAGCTAAGCTTTGATGCATTCTAGAGCTTGAAAACTGCCCATATGCAATGTATTTAGTAGTAAATGAATATACGCAGAAGTTTCCTAATTTTTCTTAGATGCACCACTAACAACATTTCCCCCCACACTTTTACCTCCTTCTCCAAAATTCTCCACTCCTATGCCTCTTGAGAACTATTTTGGACAAAAAAAGCCTTTAAAAATGTTATTATTCATGTTATATATGGCTTGGATTTTATAAGCAGAAATCAGTTGATGTAAAGCAAAAAGCCTCAGTTCAGAGTTATTTTGTATTATGTATATCATTCTTTCTTTCAGAATAGACAAGGGATATCATGGTAGTTTATCAATAAGAATCACTGCCAACTAAGTGAGTGAAAACATTTTAGGAACATTTTTTATGTGTTTGATTTAAAAATTATGTTAGTGTCACACGATTTTTTTCTCTGAATGTTAATTGATAAGGGTTTTCAACCGAAAAAACAACCACTAAATGATCTTCTATAATTATCCAGTTCTTTCTGCTGCATTACTTAGAAAGTGAGGAATAAATAAAGGAAAGGAAAATATTCTAGGAGTACAATCACTCCATTAAATAAATTCTCCTTTCTTTAGAAATCTGTTTTCCTGTCTAAATTTATAATGTGTTTTATGTGTCTTCATTTACAACTAGTAAATAAAAATATTCAGTCATCAGAAACTGTATGAAGTGTTGCTTGCTTTGTAGTCCTTATAATTTGACTCTAAATGTTATATATACCGATAAAATTTAGTATAAGTTAAAGGAATGAGAGTTTTTTCCATAAGGTTAATAAAAAAAGGGAGTAAATACACTAATTTATAATTATCTTTTCCTCTTAAGATTTTAATTCTTTTTATAAAATTTTATTTAGGAATAGTTTATTAAGAGTTGGTTTAAGAAACACTTGATGAGTGGAAGACAGTGGCCGCTGCAGTCATCTCTGCTGAGATAGCTCCCTTGGCGTGGGTTGGAGGACAAATTCCACTCCTCTCCTTTAGCTGACCTGATAGCACACACCGGTGCTGATTGGGTAATGGCCGTCACGTGAGCAAACTGTGCCGTGGATGTGGGAAGTGTTTCAGGGTAGCAGTGATTTTATTTAAGCCAAAATACTTTTGGCTTATTAGTAAGTCATGGATATCATAAGGAAGCAGATTTTTCCCCCTTTCTTTTGGTGTAATTTTTAGTATGAGTTTAAATTGAGACGTTTTCTAATATTTTAGAGGACTAATTTGTCCTTGGGAAGGAAACCATCATTTCTTTCCCTCTTCTCTTGTATACTTCCTTAAAATCACTGAGTTTTCCAGACTTCCTTATTCCCTTGCTTGCTACTGGAAGAGCCGCACTTTCTCTTTTTTCTTCGTGTTAGCACCTGACATAACTGAACACTTAGCTTTCTTCAGATGTGAAACAAATTATTGATCAAAATTTCCAGTGTGTGTGTGGCGGGGGTTGCGAACCTGGCAGAATCAGTTTCACTGTTATGTGTTTATAAAGCACCTGAAGAGATTATAGGCAAAGAAAACTCATTCTTTCTACTTCAGAGAACTAAAGCACATTATTTAACATTTTCAAACATTTCTTTGGTTTTTTCCTCTCAACTGACTCGCTGAAAACTCTTTTCCTAATGCTGTTCTACATACACTTACCTACTTCCCGACTTTTTCTTCTAATCTTTCAGTGCATATTCCACTGTTGTATTCTTTGACACTATTCTAAATTTCATCTGTCCTCAGTTTTCATTCCTACTGCAAATACAACTTCCAGAGTCCTGTCAGCCTGTGAGTCTTTCAGGTGGAAGAGTGACTGATCATTAGGAGCTTGAATGACCGGGAAGAGCAGAGCCCAGATACTCCTGGGCAGCAGAGGCCTGCTAGAGCTGTTTGGAGCATGAGAAACAAGAGACAGCTCTTCTAGCGCAGGACCAAAATGAGAAGCCCATTAAAACCGTGTTCTGGAGGAGTGCAAATTCAAGAAACCAGAAAGCCCGCCAGGTCAGTAGCTAAGGGTTCAGGAGCTAGATTCTGAGGGAATGAAAACTCTGGTTAAGGAGACTGGTGGCCACCTACCGGGAAGGAGTTGCAGGATTCCTATTAACTCACATCCCTGAGTCCTTTTGACGGAACAAAGTTATTTCCTATTTGTTTAGCAGCGCAAGACTTGAAATAGAGGCAAAAGCGAGGCTAGAGCACAGCTGGAGGCTCTGCCTGAACGTCCACTGGGGCTGTCCAGGCAGCATCCCCTGACTCCCCGCGCAAGCTAGCTTAGGGCTGGGGCAGGAGTTGCCACAGCTGAGCAGCGCAGCCAGGGTGACTCAGATGGCCCAGGCGTCCCCGGGGACTTGCGGTGGGAGGACTCAACCTTAACGAAACTCCCTTAGCTTTAAGCAGCTGCGGCGGCGGCCTCTTGGGGACACCAGTTACACCTCGCACTGCAGGACGCGGGGGTCCCCCCGCCCATCCCAGCCCTGCAGAAGCGCGCAGCTCGTGCGTGGGTGGGTCTCGGGGGACCACTGAGGTCTCGCGACGACAGTGGTCCTGGGTTGGGGTCCCTGTGGACCCGACTCCGACTCCCGCGCAGCGCTTTCTAGGTCACCAGGGTCTCCGGGGCCGGGGAGTAGACTCGACCTCGCCGCACGGGGACAAACACTGGCCTGGCCGGGCTTGCCAGGTCCCGAGCGCCGTGACGGAGCGTCCCGGCCGGGCGGCGTGGCGCGTGGCCCCGGGCGGGCGCGGGCGCGCGTGTGCGTGTGCGGCGGCGCAGGCGCGCTCTCTTTCCCCGGTCGCAGCCCGCGCGCGGCTCCGGCTCGGAGTCGCGGGCGGCACCGTCGCTGCGCGGCCGGAGCGGGCCGGGCCGGGCCGGGCCGGGCCAGGCCGGGGCGGCGCCCACGATGCGGGGGTCCGCGCGCGGCCGCCGGCGCTGACGCCCGGAGGATGTCCGCCTCGCCAGCCGCGCGCGGAGCCCCGGTGAAGGAGCAGATCAGGGCCATCGTGCAGGACCTGGAGCTGGTGCTGGGCGACCTGAAGGACGTGGCCCGGGAGCTTAAGGAGGTGAGCGGCGCGGGGAGCGAGGGTCCGGTCTGGCCCAGTCGCGCGCGGGCTGCGAACTCCGGAACCGCGGGGCGCGGGCGGGAGTCGTTGCACTTTCCCTCTTCTTCCCTCCGTGAGCTACGAGCTATCAACTGGTGTCCCTGCCGCGCGTGGGGCGCGGGGCGCGGGGCGGGGGGCGGGGCCGGGACCACTGTCCGGGGCAGGGCAGGGCAGGCAGTCCCCCCGCTTCCCGCGTCGTCCGGGTGCTCGGGCCCGCGCCAGCGCGCGTCTCCGTCCCGCTGTCGGAGGCCTCGGCCGCGCCGGGAGCGGGGCTGCGAGGCGAGCGAGGGAGCGTGAGCGAGTGTGCAAGTGAGTGTGCGCGCGTGTGAGTGCGCGCGTGTGCGCGCGCTGGGGTCCCGCCCGCGACCCGGCGCAGGACTCGGGACTGCGGGGGCTCGGGTTGCCGCCTCGCCCCGGGACCCAGACAGCAGAAGCGGGCGCCGGGGCTTGAGGAGGCGACGGGGTGTCCGGAGCCGTCGGCCAGGCGTGGGCGCGGGGCGGGGTCCGGTCCGACCCGGGCCGCTCCGGTCTGCGCCGTACGGGCGCGCGCGGCGGGCAGAGTGCGGTCCAGAGTGCGAGCGCCGGGCCGGGCCGCGTGTGCGCGTGCAGCTCCCGGCTCGGGAGTGCGGGAGGCGCCCGCGGCGGGGACCCCGGCCGCGAGGAGGCGGAGCCCTCGCGGAAGCTGCTCGGTCCGGTCCTCGCCGTGCTCGGTGGCGCGGTGCCGGCGCTTTCCTAGGTCGGAGCCGGCACGGAGGGGGCGGTGCGCGCCGGCTGCCGGGAGGGACCTGCGGCCGTGCCGTCCTCGGTGTGTCGGTCACTCTTACACAGAGCGAATGACCACACGCGTGTGTGGCCACCGTCCTGTGCTGTAGCGTCATTCTGTAGACTCTGGGAAGCACGCGATTACTCGGCTACTTTCTCCCTCTCAGCTTCCTGGGCACGGGTGTAGTTCAGGGAGTCTGCTGAGCCTTCGTCAGTGCATGCGTTTGCATCAAGACCTTAGAGGGAAAAATAAATAGTTCATAAAGGAATAGAAAAACATAGGTAATGCGAAGCTTCATAGATTAGACCTGACAACCCAACAGATAACATCTTCGTGTAATGTTCTGGAAGTTTTGATTGGTTGTCACAGCCTATATGGGTAAAAGTCTCAGCATGAAATGAACTTTATGAATGATAAATGATACCGTGTGATAGTCACTGACTTGTGTGAAAGTCATTATCCGGGTGTGAACATGGCAGTGTGTCTACTATGACTGAATCTCAGGGCTTTGGCTATTTATAGCATATGCATGGGAGTTATTTTGAGAACAGAATACTTACAAGGGGGTGTTTAACCTGTGACAGTTCGCAGTTGTCCATCGTTTATCTTTTTTGGACAACTGCACATGTGTCCAAACACGCCTTTCAAATAGTTCCAAAGAAACGACTCACTGAAAACTTTGTGAACTCCAGTTGGTTTCTATGCTTATGACTTGTAAATATTAATGTTGCTGTTACTTTATCAATTGTCACATTTAATATTCTGACAGTTAATATGTATATAACAAAAAGTTATATTTAGTGTTTTCATGCTTTTATTGATCATGCTATGTTTTTAGGTCACGTTTTGCTATATGTGGAGATGAGTTCTAACTAACTTGGAAAATAACACTGAAAAATTAAAGAGATTATGACTGGATATATGTCAGGCATACAGTATTTTTTTTCTTTGCAAACTCTAATTATAATGCAATTTAAGGAAATTCTGTCCTTGATCTTTGTGTAAATTGCATCCCAATATTGGCCATTTCATTGAGGTTATTTTAAGTTCCTTTCTTTTGATGTTGGTCATCTGAATTCAGGTAGAAGGTAGAGTTGAGCCTGTTACTAACTGCTTAAAATACTTAGTCACAAACCTCTAGCCTGTTCATAGGAAGAATTGTTACGATGAATGTCATTTTAATGATTTGGTATTTAATCATAAATAATCAGTTATGTATATTGGAAGAAGAGAAGCAGGCTTTTACTTGAGTAAAACTTTAAATAATTTTAGTTTTCATAAATGAGTCATTTTGTCTTCTATGCTATGGTGAAAAAAATCTCAAACATAGTTCAATCTATTTCTTCAGCAACTACCACATTTCAAATATTACATAATCTAAGCTTAATAATATATTACAGTTTATGGTCCCAGTGAGGTAAAAAAAATTTTTTTTTGTTTTTTGGTACGGGGGATCGAACTCACGACCTTGCGCTTGCCACGCAGGTGTTTATGCCACTGAGCTAAATCCCCAGCCCCAGAAATTCATTTTGTCTTTCAACATCAGTAATATAAAAAGGCATCCCTGCCTTTAGTGGCCAGTTTTATTACTCTACACAATGTTTCACTTCCCCAAGCTTAGAGAAAGAAAGCAGAGCTGAGAAAATAGTGTGCATTCATATGTAAGTCTGTACTTGTCACGTACTTAGCAGTATGGTGTTCCTTTGGTGAAGAACATAGAAAACCTAAAAAGACAATATGATGTGAAATCTAAGAAACCGGGAACTCACTCAGGTTGTCATGGTTAATTAACATAGATGGATTAATACCATATACATGTGATCACATACTCTGTTATCATTAAATATTGAACGTATAAGCTTAAATATCATATGGTTTCTTTCATATGAAAAATCCAAAGCCTAAAGAGAAAAATAAAAGATGAAAAGAAACAGGAAGATATGTCTTTTGCAAATGGGAAAGGAATTAAAGAGTTGGAGGATGGTGGTGGCATTGACTTGGAAAGAATTGAGATGTGTTTTGTGTATCCATTACTCACAATGAATGCAAACATGAACTAAAAGAAAAAATATGTAGCAAAACTTAGAGTAGAGCAAATTTTCAGAGTGATAATTGATTATGAGTTACTATGTAATAATAATAGAATGTATTTTTTAGTGGAACTAGACTGAGGAGGTAGTTTCTACATAGAAATTTTTATCATTGGTACAACATAACCTCTTTTAAGAAGAAATATTAAAGATAGCTCAATGAATATGTCAGACCTTCTAGGTCTGTATTTTGGCTTCATCAAAATATCTTTAAATTTAAATACAGTTATTAATTTTGAGTTTACAGAGGTAACCTAACCAACTACCATTATGTTGGGTACTAAGGGATATACCTTTCAATAAAATTATTGAAATGCAAAGAAAAAAAAATGAAAGTAAGGGAAGGTAATCAAGAGATAGAGAGAAGGCCGAGGGATGGGAAGGGAAAGGGAACAAAAAGAATTCAAAATACGGCAGGTAGGTAGGCCTGAAGTTACCTACTCCCTCAGATGAATGTAAACTTTATATTCTGTAAACATGTACTAATAAAAAAAACCTTAAAAAATAAATATTGGGACTTCTACAAAGGGTCTTTTGCAAAAACAGTGAGTCAAAAAAGGAAGACCGAAAATCTCTCAAAGGCAGATAAAATTTGAAGAGTAGACAAGAGAAAGAATAGGAACTAGTACCAGAATATTGTTAATCCGTTTGCTTTTTTCTACACATTGAAAAAAGAAAAAAATAGTTGTAAAACTGGAGTTTTAGAGATAAACTAATCATAACTAGCACAGCAGGTACTGGTAATCCTTTTTCACTAAGAAAAGTAGGAAAAAGCTATCACTTCCTAAAAATACTTCTCAATTCAGTGTACGTGTAGAGTTTATGCATTTTTTGTTGAACACTAGTAAACTGGTATGCATAAAGTTTGGGTGTGAATGTGGAGTCAAAGGACCTATTGGTTGGAGAGAGATTAGACTCTAAAAACCATTTTTTTAAATCTGAAAACAAAATTAATGCTGCTTTAGCTTGATTCTCTTTTAGCTCAAACTGTTTATAACTTTGAAGTTTTCTTGTAGCATTTCACTTGTTTTAAATCACAAGGCCAACACATGAGTAGCACAGACTGACACACACGCGCGCATACACGCACACTTTTTCAGGGGGAGGCTTTTTGAGTAGACACTTTTCTCATGGGGGACAGTTGAAATGCGTTGTTTTGGTAGTGAATTGGAATCACTCAGTGATTGGACCCTATGAGTAGGCAGATTAGCATTGTGCCTGTGAATTGAAAAGCACTGGTAATTATTCTTACCGTGTCATAAAAAAATAAGTTAAATGTGCTTAGTTTTGAAAGGTTTGACAATCCATAGAAAACAGTGTGGTTTTTGCTTGATGAAAACAGAAATGACAATTGCCTGCAAAACATTTTTGCTTTTAATGTTCCTTCTTTTCTTAATGATTTATCCACTTGAATTTCTGTAGTTTATTGCTCTGGGAAATCCTACAGAGCATTTTTGGTTAATGAGTCCGTGCATGTAAAACTCATTACTTGAACAAATTACACAGAACAATCTCTGGAGTATTTTCCAAGTTCTAAAGTTGTGAATGAATGAAATTTACAGTTCATTGACTAGCAGGAATAGCTGTACTCTTACTACTCTATACATGAACAGTCTACTTCTCTATACTAAGGTATATTTATCAAATGCAAAAATGCTTTACATTTTTTTCTGTTTAAAGCATGATGGATTATTATATTACTGAGTGAAAATCATGCTTTGAAAATAGAGGTAATCAAAAAAAAAAGAAAAAAAAAGAGAAAAAGAAGGAAAATAGAGGTAACCAATAACTGTTCCTCACTCTCTCTCTTTTGGGTGAATTAAATCATTCAATACAGAGATAATTAGCTGATAAAGAAACTCAAGCCACCTTCAAATATTAAATAGTGTGCTTCAGGCAGTAGTGAAGTAAAGGATAATAATATCAGTGTAATAGGTTTTATTGTTACCTGGATTATATATATATATATATATATTTTTTTTTTTTTTTCTTTCCTGGTTGCTCTGCAGATCTCAGGTATTTAAATGTAGGAAAAGAGATAGAAATGCTGGTCTGAGCTAAACATATTTGCCTAAAGAAAATAATCTATAGAATGCTCTGTAGAGTCAGCTTAGGCAAAATTTCATGGGCAGTTTTTGAGAATTAAGTGGTGAAACTCCAGTGTGTTTCTGATTCAGCTCGAAGTGAAATGTGTGTAACTAACATCAAGCTGCAAATGCAAGATTCATACACAGCAAAGAGGCTGCGTTTTAAAGAGCACATTTCTGTTTTCTGACTTTGGAATTAATCTAGCGGGTGACTATTATGGAAAGTCTGGGAAAATTTTTAAAAGGAAGAAAATAAAATTATGCTATACAGAAGTAGGTATGCTAAATATTTTGCTACGTTTCTTTTTAGGTTTTTTTGTATGTATATTTAGCATAGATGAAGATATAAAACTTATGAATTTTATGCAATGTATTTTCTAATTTTTTGGATAAAATTTGATCACGACCACTACAAATTAGTTGTTCATTACTTCACACTTCCCTTAGTGCTGATTATTCTACTTATCTATAATTTTTTATGGTTATTGAGTGTCTCTAGTTGGCAATAAACACGGCTAACAGATAGGTCTTACTTTCTGTCAGATACTCTTCTAAGTGTATTTATTTATATTGTCATCCAAACCTCAGAATGGATGAGGAAGGTACTGTTATTCCTCTGGTAGGAATAAGAAATCTAGGCCGGAGAGGTCAGGTAACTTACCCAACACTGCTTGGCTCACTAGTAGAGAAGAGCGATTTCAACACCAGCTATTTCAGAGTCAAAATAGTAGCATTTATCTCCATAAGATCTATTTTTGGGGGTTTTTTGTGTGTGTTTTACATTTTCTTAGAAATCAAGGATGTAAAAAATTTCAGAATGTTTCCATAAATTTTTACTGCCAGTAACAATATATGTGTGGACATTGTTTCTTAAATTCAGAGAGAAAGCAATAAAACACTTAATTTGGGGCTTTCTCTGTAGTTTATTATCTTTACATTGATTGTTTTTGTGGGATGAACTTAATTTTAGGCACCCTTTAGAAATAAAATAACTGGCGTAGGTAATTGCCGATATCTAGTATTGTATTGTCTAGTATTGACATTTTCTTCCTTTCAGTGCTAGGGATTGAATCCAAAATCTTGTGGCTCCTAGAAGAATACTCTACAACTGAGCTACATCCTCAGCCATTTCATTTCATTTCCTCTATTCCATCCCACCCCACCCCACTCCTTTTGAGATGAGTCTTGCTAAGTTGCCCAGAGTGGCCTCAGACTTTCGGTCTGCTTACCCCAGCCTCCAGGCAGTTTCAATCATAGGCAGGTGCCACCATGCCCAGATTTGTGGGTATTTTTGATAAACAAACATAATTTGGAATATATTTACTCTTGCATAGTTAACAAATTGCCTCCAAAAGAAAGCTCTGTCACACTAGTTAGGGTTTGACAGTTGTTTTGCTTTCTGCTGTGATTGATGAATTAAAGAATCTTGTTGAATTCTTTACCAGGCATAAAATGATTAAATTAACTCCTTATATCATATGGCTTTTGTAATTAGATTTGTATTAACGTCTGTGCTAGCAGTTGTAAGCCACTCCCTTTTCCCCTCACATATAAGGAATACAGAAATTTGTCTTATTCTAAAATTCTGTTTCTTTTTGAGGATAAGTTTACTAGAAATGTTTTCATCATTGTGAAAGTGAGGGCATTAGGAAAAACTGCTCTAAATTGAGGTTTCTGGTAGGATCTAGACACCCAGTGCCTCGACTCTAAATAGGAGCCAGAAAGTAACATTAACTTAAATGAAAAAATAAAGACATGCCTAATTAATATCCAGATCAAAATATGCTCATGAGCAGCCTGTCACCTTGTATGGTATAAACTATTTTTCTGAAAACGAGAAGACACAAGGATTCTGAGAGAATTATCTCCCAAACTTCATTTTTCAGGCAAGAAATACTAGCTTTCAGAACAGAATCTGTGTTCATGATCTTTGCTTTTTCCCCTATTACTTTAAAATTTCTGCTTTAGGTTGGTATTTAAGATAAATACTTACCTATAGAATAATTGAGCATCTCAAGTTACATACCTCTGTCCAATGAGTCAGTTATTATGGTGTTTGATATACTATGTAAGATTTTCAGCTACAGATGACATATGCAATACATGTGCAAAAGGAGCAAATGTGATGATTTCTAATAGTTCCTCTAATGCTACATTTTGGTGTGAAATTTGCACCATTCATAATATCATATTTTATCACAAGAGTTTAAACTGCATGCTTATTAGACAGAAAAACACAAAGTTAAAAGTATATTAACCACATAAATTGCCTTCTAGTCAGTGGATTTTAACTTTTTCCCTTTGAAAGAATGGTAACAGTAGGGGATATTTCTTCTGGAACAAAAGCTTAATGGAAATGTAAGTTTGTGTGTGTCCTCAGAGAATCCAGATCCTATCTGGTGGGCATGGCTCAGGTGAAGAGACAAAACGTGTGATTGATTGCACTTTATTTTAAAAATTATTTGCGGGCCATTTGTGGACTGGGGATAGAGTGGACAAAGCCACACCAGCAAGCAAGCCCAGTCTGGGAACCAGTGCCATTCGTGGGCCACTGCTGGACTGGGAACAGGCAGACCCCATCCCCTTCCTGCACACAGGCTGGCAAATAAGTACCAACCCCCCACCCCCACCCTCCACGCATCCTCCACCACAGGCAATTGGCTGATCTTGGGAAACACAGGCCTTGCTCTTTTCTGGTCACTCCCTTGCTCAAAAGAGGACCTGTTACTCCTGTTACTCAAAACGTCAGATGGCACAGGCAGACTTTACCAGGTCGCCACGGTTTAACTTCACAAGTGCTTGGGAAGATCTTGCACTCGCCCTCTCCCTGCTGGCCGCACAGGGCCAAGAGTGCTTTGCCACTTCATGATTGGGCACCCCAGGGTCCTGCTGTGGCTCAGCGCTCCTCAGGAACCGCCGTGATGACCGCAGCTCGGGGTGTCTTCAAGCTGCAGGCCAGCCTGGAGGTCTGCACCAATTGCTTCTGCTCACTTACCACGAACGTGTGTCTTTGAGGAACTTTGTCAGACATTTTCACCACCAGTCAACATGCCGAGCAGCTGCCAGTGCAGCATGAGCACCTTGGCAAATCTTCATGACGTCAGGAAACAGGCAGCTGATGACAAGGAGAGCAGGAAGAATGCAGCGATCTGTGTTACACTTGGAAGAAAGTCCCGGTCAGTCACCAAGGAGTTCTGCACAGCAGGCAAGGCAAAAAGTAACCCCACCTGTGTGACTGAATGAGCAGGTGAAATGCATCAAAGAATTATGACTCTTCGGAGTCACCCTCTGGGAGACCTGATGAGAGCCACGCCTCAGGCCGCCTTCTCCACAGCCCCGGTGTCACGGCTGTTCACCAGGACAGCGCAGGCATGTTGGAACTACCTGTATCTTCTCTGTAAGCCTCACTGAAATGCCCATTAAATCCTTTAGTTTGTACCACTCAGTCAGATAAAAGAATTGGCCCTGTCCTTTCCGCCTTTAAAAATCAGTCATTAACATTTTGCCTCCAGAGTGACTTCCAAGTGTTATCTCTTCTCTTCGGCTGTATCTCTTTCTTATCTTCTGTGAATAGCACACAAGCCATCCCACTTGTTTTTACCCAGTCTGATTTCTGTACTCGTCACCATCTCACTATCTCATGTTTGCTTGAAAAGCATAACAGTTGTTTTTTGTGTATTTTCATTTTAAAGTCTAGTGAGCGTCTCGGGCACTTAATAGCCATGTAGCCTTCAGTATAACATTTCAGCCTCATTCTGTTATCTGACGAAGAAGTTGAACTGGAGGATACAGGTGACA
Source organism: Dolichotis patagonum (assembly GCA_004027295.1). Taxonomy (NCBI): domain Eukaryota; kingdom Metazoa; phylum Chordata; class Mammalia; order Rodentia; family Caviidae; genus Dolichotis; species Dolichotis patagonum. The sequence goes on along the minus strand of PVJX010026441.1, from coordinate 8,539 downwards.
CTCATTCTGAAGGTGATCACTGGTGAACAATGGAAGTCTGTTCTTTCTAATCTTCCAAAAGCAATCATTGTAAGTCCTCCCCTGTCTCTCTTGTACCATCATTTTTCTACTCTGCTAGATGATTCCTATCAGCATGCAGTTTGAAAAGATAATAATAAGACCCTTTCTGATCCCAACTGTTCTGAAAATTACCACTCTGTTTCTTTACTCTCCTTTACAAGAAGAATTAACTATAATTAATTATAGAAAGAATTAACTATAATTGCTGTCCTGTTTATCTTTTTGTTCCTTCTTAAAACCACTCCAATCAGATCTACCTTTACCACTGTACAAAACTGTCACTTTTTAGTTAATTCTCAGTTCTAATATTGTGTGACCTATTAGCATTTGACATTCTCCTTAAATGATGTCTCTTCACTTGGTTTGAGGAATACCATGATTTCTCACTGCACTGATTTTCCATTCTCTGTGACCTTCACTTATTCCTGTGCGGAATGTCTAAATTTTTTGTGTGTTTTTAAAAAAACTAATCATGATACTTTTTATTTAGTTGCATGAATAACCTGCACTGACAGTCCAGGGTCCTTAGATTGCTGTGTCACATCAGATCTTGACTAACACATTTGAACTTTGTATAGCCAACCGTCTACCCCACACACATCACGGTGTCTGTGTGCCGCGTTTACTTCCTGTGTCTAAAACCAGATCTTGATCTCTTTCCACCTCCAAATCTAGGCTGCTGCAACCTTCCCCACGTCATTTTCAGGAATCTAGACCTTGCAGCCATCGTCAGTTCCTCATCCTCTCACCCACTACATCCAACTCTTCGGAAAGCCTGTTTGGATCTGCATTCAGAATCTTCCCAGAGTCTGACCGGTTCTTAAGCTCTCCATTGGTCGCACCCTGATGGAAGGTGTTGTCAGTGAAGAGCGCCCTCTGTCACTCGTCACTTGGATTGTTCTAATGCTGTCCGTTATTCCCCTTCTCTTTCACTTTCTTAAGCTTTTTTTCAGCTCAGCAGTCTGGGGAAGGTGAGATCATGTTACTCTTTTGGGATCCCGGTAGTATTTTCTCATTTTATTCACAGTTACAGTGCTTACAGTAGACTGGGGAATGAGCTGAGTCGTGCAGCACCTGTCAGGCCAGTGTGAGGTCCTGAGTCAATTCCTGGTGTCAATGAATAAATAAATTAAAAATGCTTACACTGGTTCCAAGGCCTTGCCAGATTTTCCTGTCTTCCCTGTTGTCCCTCTGACTGACCTCCTTTCTTTCTGGTTCTCCGTGCCCCACCTGCAGGAATCCCGTCATTCCATGAACAGCCGCGCTGTACACATTCTTATTAATTCTGCTCTTGAGATAATTCTTTCACTTTGTTAAATTTTGCTCAGGTCACCACTCTGTGACCTGAAACTTCATATGCAGTTATATACTCTTGATTTCTCTTTAATGCTTACCAGCTTTTGGTGCACTGAAAAACTTTCACATTGTTAGTTTTGTTTCCCACTTCTAAAATGCTGGCCCTGGAGGTTAGTGACTGTGTTTTGTTTACTTGTGTATCTAAAATGCTGAGAGCGGTGGGGGACATACAGTAGATGCTGCTTATACAAATTAATAATTAGATCTTTTCCAACTGTCAACTTATTCTCTCAAAGTTGTAAATGTTCAAAACTATCACTTTTTATTTTCCACTGTGTATCCTAGATTGAACATATTGGAGATAATTATTAAATACATTAAATATGGGTTCTTTATCTTACAGCCTATTACGTGTATGGTGGTACATGCATTGGCTGGAGGAAGCTCTTGTTCTCCCTGTTATAATCTACTTCCCTTATTAAATCCATCCAGTTCAAATCAACTCATGTTCTTACCCTTTGAAACGGTCTAGGAATGTTTCAGTAGGAGCTATGACACTGAGTACTCACTACAGGTCAGACATAGTTCTGAGTTTAAAATAAAACTAGCTGGTCAAATGTTCCTCTTTTTATCCCCCATCCTATGCTGATCCCTTCTTCCCAAGTTGTCTGTCCCATGTGGAAATTCTGGAGAATTTAAGCCTGGATAAGCTAAAAACATTTGCCTGGAATTTTAGGGTTTCACCATCAGTATTTTGAGATCAACAAAGGGATGTCATTTTAAACCATTTGAAACACTTAGAATGATATCTTCTAAATCAGATAGAATTTTATTTTCCTCTAATAAAATATGTAACTGAAATTAAGAGAAAAATGTCCACTTTTTGCAGAATTCACTTTTTTCTTGAATGGTGCATTCTTGCTATTAGTTTTTATAAAATTTAAATTTACTAGAAAATGATCTTTAGAAAGGGATAGCGGATGCTGAATGGGTATGTCTTAAACTTCCCTTTGTGGAAGAAATAAAGGATCTGGTGAGCTGATGTGTGAGATACTGAGAAACCAGGTCCAAGTCTTTGCTGCTGTTTCTTGTTTCTTTTACATACTCCCTCTAGTGTTAAAAAATGTGGTTACTTACAGTTAACTGATTCAGTATCTAAAATATAGCTGTTAATGGACAAACAGGATTTTCTTAACCTATCTTTTTTTATTTTAACCTTGTAGAGCATACTAGTGTTGTCAACTTACTGAACTTCCAAAGTTTTTAGTCTGTCCTTAACTGTGAGGGTGTGAGCAGCCTGGGCTTTGCGTAAATTTGTTTTTACTCTGTGCACTTCAGGCAGGAAGGCTATTGATGTTTGTCTTTGGACTATTCTATTTTGCCAACTTTTCATCAATTTTTATGACCAAAATCTTGGGTTTAGATGTGTTATATGAATACAAACACCTTCTAATGCTAAGTATTTGAAAAGTAAAAAGCACTACTTAATAAGTAGGTGTCATGTAATATGAATAACAAAACATTTAATGACATCATTTTGCATTAACACTCTGAAGTGGATTTAAATGGATTTTTAAACTGCTTTAAGAAATAACCAAGATATCTCTAGGAATAACAAATAAGTCAAAAGAAAAATAATGTACTGTTGTCCTATACTATGATTATTAATAGTTGCTAACATGCACCAAAGAAAATACTAATTTAAATTGTAAAATTAGCTCAATTATTGTTACTTATTACTAAAAATCAGGAGCTGTTGTTTCAATTTAATTAATGTAAACTGACTTACAATAATGTTATAATATTTAATATCTGTATTTTGTTTTTGTTGTTTTTGGTACTGCAGATCAAACTCACGACCTTGCGCTTACCAGGCAAGCACTTGAGCCAGAGCTAAATCCCCAGCCCCTTGTTTTTGTGTTTTGAGACAGGATCTTGCTATGTGGTTCAGGCTGATCCTGAACTCACCATGTAGCCCAGGCTGGCCTCAGCCTCATGGCAGTCCTCCTGCCTCAGCCTCCAGAGTGCTGAGATAACAGGTGTGTACCACCCCGCCTTACCAGTACCTGCAGTTTTTAAGCCATTTTGCTTTTTAGTATTTCAGTTGCTCATTGTTAGGTGTTCAAAAAATAGAATGAATTATTTTCAGTAATTTTTGAGATATTTCCTTACGTATATTTACTCCCTGAAACTAAATTATGTTATAATGATTCACGTGTTTTAAAATGGAATTTAGATTTAACATTCACCCTGTAATCTTTTTCAAAGAGATTTGTATTAGATACTTAAAAACCAGGCTACATTGTATACCCCCAGGGAAACTTAGATTTTTTAATATACAGAATAAGACATTGTATGCTTGTCTGGTTATTTCATTAATCACAGACAGTATGCACCAAAATGCTTGGGAATTTAACATGTGCTTCCTAATGCCCATAATATTTATTAATTTCCATTACTCACCAATAGCCTCTTAGCTATTTGAGGTCTGCCACTCACTGAATACAAGGTCAACCAATAACATTTCTAGCTTGTTTGTTTTTTGGTAGACGAGGATAGTTTTTGAGAAACTATTTGGGAAAAATTTTCATGTTTTTATTTTTGTCACTCCACCAAGATGTGAGGTTTGGACTTTATACTAACCATTTAGTATTACCTAATGATCTTCACTCCTGCAGTGCACAGCATAGCTGTTTTGGACCTGCTAGCCGTATTAGATTTGAAATGTTGCCAGCTGGGCTGGGGATATAGCTCAGCGGTACAGTGCCTGCCAGCAAGGGCAAGGTCCTGAGTTTGGCTCCTGGTACAAAAAAAAAAGAAAGAAATGTTCCTAAGCCATGTTATATTCTTCCTGGTTTCTGATAATGTGCCTTGAAGAAAAATGGATGAAAACAGTGGCATTTAAGAAGCAATGATACTAGAGCAGAATTGGAGAGAGAAAAAGAGAAACAGAGCACAAAGGTCACCATTGAAGGGATAATGTGGTGACTAGCCTGCTTTGCATCCCTAGGACACTGGTTGAAATACTGGGTGAATTTGAAGGCGGGCCATTCTTTGGTAGGTTGATAAAATTGGTGATTTTCTTTCATTGTTAGGAAAGCTAAATCAATTAAGTATTTTTAGTCAGAAACTTTAATTACATATGAAAATTATAAGATACTCATGTTTCACTCAAACCTAGTAGGATATCTGAGAACCTATTCAGTTCATGTTTTCAGAGGTTCTCTAAAGCACATGTAATGGGCTTCATAAACTTAGCATTAGTTTGAACTACCTTTTAATGATAAAGTACATGGCAGACAAAACTTCAGTGTAGTTTTCTTTCATCTTCATTAATTTTCAAATTAAAGGCAGACATTATACTAACATCTTAAAGTATATCATTACAGGTATTGGGCCCATTGTTAGTGTAGGAAAGGAATTAGTATCTGTGTACGTGTTATAAAGTTTTCCTGGAAGTCTTTGGAAGGGCTTTTTGGTTTTTGAAAGTAGAAATGAAAGTAATAATAAATCATATTAATATTTTTTCTAAGTTATAGAAAGAACATTATGTTTATCATACAGGCTGAAGGTGATTTATTAAGACAGCCTAAAGTATAATTTAAAAATAAGATATTTCTGTGAATTTAAGAACAGCTTTGTAATAAAAGTAGCACTTTACATACAGTGTCATAAAAAACAACTTGGTTAGTGGAAAAAAATATAATTGCATCATTTAAGTGAGATTAAGTGAAATATATTTCAGTTTTTCCAGAGTTATTTTCTGTTTCAAAATTAAGTATGAAATGGTTTAGTGATTATTTTTCAGGAGAACCAAGAAATATTTAATTTGATTTAGTATGCAGACTGTCATTCCTTTAGGAAATTATAAATTCTTTTTTTGGTACGATTGCCATACTTTAACTGTATTTTAAAACAAAGTTTAGCATGAGGGCAGAAATTACATGTACAATTATTTTATAGTAAATCTGAAATTGCCACGTTTTTAAATGCCTGTTAGTCACTGGGCGTTTTCTTTGTTATAATTAGGGCATAAGATTTATGAGACTATTATTTTATTTGTCTTTTATATCATTCTGTGAGCTTATTCCAGTGCCTGTCATGTAGCAGTCTGGCAAAGAATATGTAATGAACATCTAAACACATAAAATTTAAGGAAAATTTTCTTGACAAGTGCAGATAGGTAGTGTAAAGCCAGTCAGGACTTAGATATCTGAAATCTGTAGTTTCGGTCTTGTATCATCTCCCCTTGTGTTGTTTTCATTGCTTGGAATTCAAGAACTGGACTGGTTAGGGTAAGTTAGGCTATGCTATGGTGGTAAATTAACCCTGGAATCTCAGTTCTTCAGCTCAGCAAGCGTTTGTTTCCTCTAACACATTATGCTGTCTAACTCGAGCAGTAGGAGCTCTGCTCCACAGACTCATGTGGGCCCAGGCTCTTTTGATGCTGTCGTTTCAGCATGCTGAGTGAGGAACCGGGAGTAAGAAGTTGGCGGGTGCAGGGGTGGAGATTGGTGACCTCACTCCTGTGCTTTAGTCTGTGAGAAACACCAATTGCCTGTGCATTCTGCACTTTAACCCAAAAGACGTTGAGGAGAAATGAAGTCTCCTAAACCCCAGGTGGAAAAGAAATCAGTTGGTGCTTGATGAACCCACTACTATCTTGGCCACAGCTTTGCTATTTCTGGGTTCTTGTTTTTCAAAGCCAGATTTATAGAATCACGGTTTCATTGCATAGGTGTTACACATACCATGTACATGGTGAGGATTTGCCAAAGTCAGTACATTGGCATTATTTTCCAAACTTATTGGAATAAAGACTATGCTTTTTGTAGACCATATATCCGAGATAGCATTCTCAGAACACTTTAGCAAAACACTGGGTTTTTAAAAATTTATTTTAAAACAAAAGATAAAAATGATACAGAATTTCAAAAAGAATGTAGGAAATTAACAACAGTTCTATGTTCTTTATTATCTTAGAAGTAGTTGTTAAACTTACAAACTTTAGGCATGAAAAAATGATCAAATAATCAAAAATGGGAGCACAAACTTCTTTTTGATGAACCTACAGAGTTTAGTAGTATAGTTGTATAGAACACTGTCTTTGATCATATAAGTTGAATAAATATCAGAATAGGACATAAAATGGAGAAACTCACCTTTTGTGGAATCTGTAGCCTGTAGTAATTCACAGATACTTCTGCTTTGATTGCTTGTCAGTATAAATGTAAGTAAGAAAATGATATATCATTTACTTTGAAACGGGTGCACATTTCTCAATGATTCAGGCGTAGCTAAGAATACTTGAAATAACATGGGAAATGAGATGCCTAACATTAACCGATTCTTTTAACTAATTTGCACAAGGACAATGCACTAAAACAAACTTATGTGACTCAGTTCTGATTTAGTCTTTGTTGGCACCGAATTTTTTATCCAGAGTAGACTATAGACAGTAAATTAGAATGGGTTGCAGGTGCTGGTTTTCCCTTGGGAGCTGGTACTAGGACAGTGTGCAGCAGTGCACAACTCAGCCCTAAGGAACAATCTAGAGAGTACGGAGAGTCAAGCAAATGAACAACTAACAATATATTTAACAGAGGAAAATATCCCTATTCCTCTGTTATTCTAATTACTCAAATGCAATTAAATATTCTGTTTTAAACATACTCTGTTTTAAAAAGTGAGAAATTGTGTAAGACGTTTTCATTGATTCTCAGGTGAAAAACTGAAAATAAGAAAAAAGTATGGTTCATTCTCTAAGACTTACAAGCTTCAGAACATGGGCTTTTTTGGGGGGGGGCTATATCGTCTTTGCCATGAATATTAAATTAGAAAACAATTGCAGAATGATCTCCTGAATTTTTAGAAGAGAATCTGTCATGTGGATTTTTATTTTTCTCTTAATACAATCACAAAATAATTAGGAAATTGGTTCCCAGACTTGAAAATATATTAAAATTATATACATGACATACATTTTCTGTAAGTTAAGTCATTGTCATATAATTTAAATATAAGTTTGCAGTTTAAAACTATATATCTGATATATGTGTGTGTGTACATGTATATATATATAGCGAGAGACAGACAGACAGACAGACAGACAGAGTTAGTTGATGGAAATACATGTAGTTCTATGTGAGATGAGGTGTAAAAATATTTCCTTCCCTGAATTTCAGGGAAAAAAAACTTCATATTGATCGAAACAACATAGGTAGAATCTGACTTGAATAATTATTTCAGATGTATAGTTTTGTTAGCATTTTATGTGAGCAATGAAGTGTTAATTATTTTGTTAAACAGGTACATTTTACAAGTCTTAGCCCTTTTAGAAAAGTTGATTTAAAAGTGTTTCTCCACTTCTTGTATAATTGAGCTTTTATAAACATTGATGCTTTTTCATTCTTTCTTTTCCATAATTCCAGAAAGGTAATAAGATAAATATGAATTATGTGCGGTTTCAGACATTTTTATTGAAGCATTATGACAGGGCCATACATACAGTCCGGTATGCCTTCCAGCACATGCGTGGGGTGTGTTTTGGGTAACGGCAGAAGTCCCATTAGGCAGGGGTGGACAGGATTCTCTGCGTGAGCATGCCACCTGCTGTCTGTGCTTGTTATGGACCTGCTGGGGCTCTGTTCAGCGGCAGTGGTGATACATCACGCAAGCTGTAATGTAGTTCCTTGTGACTGACTACTGAGCCTTGCAGATGTTGGTGTAAATTATGTCTGGATTTTGTTTCTAATAGTCCCTCCTGCCACTAAAAATAGCATGTGAATATCTTGAAAGTGTGGGAAATGATGAGGGCCTGTGATTAATTTTCTTGGAAATCTGTTAGACTGACATTGAAAATGCATTATAAATAGTATACATCAAACATTTTCTGTTCTCTACCAAATTAAGTTAGATGCAACACTCAGTGGACACTCTATTTTTATTTCCATTCCTTATAGTTTTTAAAATTGTTTCTTTTTCAAGGGATAACATAACTTACTAGATAATAAAATTTTGATTACAAACTTTATTAGGAGTTTTTGATTAAACAGTGAATTTAGAATGACATATTACCAGTATACATATCACAAAACTATAAATGGAGTTAAACTTTTTAGTTTAATACTGCTATTTTTTCCTAGCCTTGCTGATAGATGTGTAGTGCCGATATCTCATTGTC